>CM055266.1:52096777-52117305 GCA_029237695.1 Conchocele bisecta
GGTATTGGCAAACAGTGTAGATCCAGATGAGCTGGCTCATGACGAGCCGTCTCATCAGGATCTGCACATATTGCAAGTAATTTTCATATTTGTGAGAGCAAAGCACCCCCTTTTCATAAATGCACTAGTCTGAAAATCATTTTGTGATGGTTGGATTGGTTGCAACATTAACATATAAAAAATCCATACCAGTTACTTAGGGGTGAAAGGGTTAAACTTACACTTCCTCGGTATGACAGCCTTGAAGTCGATCACGTGGACCTCCCATTTCTTCGTTTCTTGAATGTAGCCCCAGATCATCACGACTGAGCTCTTGCCTTCTGGTTCCGTCAGTATTCCTATAGCAACGATAACTAGTGTTACAATGATCATAGATTGAAGAGGTCAATAAAATAAGGGGGCTAAACCATGATGGAGTTATTTAATTGACTCCTTACTAGTATGGTCAAATATTGATTACCAGATGGCCGCAGCCCGCATGTTGAACCCGCCGAGGCATTTGATGGTCTCAAAGTGTATTTATTTGAAGTTTGATGTCCAATAAGCATATAAAGTTTCAAGCAAATCTGACTTATGGTTACAGAGATAGTAGGTATGTGAAAACTTTAATGCAAATTTTGACAGAAACTTTAACGCAAACTTCGAAGTCATTTGACCTTGACATGAGTGGGATACAGCATGAATATATGGATGATGACTAATAAGCATACAAAGTTTCAAGTCAATGCGACTGAGGACTGCAGAGATATAAGGTATTTAAAAAGTTTAACGCATATTTCGGACGGACGGACGGACGGACAGACGGACAGACGGACGTTCTTACATTAGGGTACTTATGTGGCTTATCACATGTTAAATATTAGCCACATAAAACGATTTTTAGCCACATAAAACGATTTTTTAGGTGGCTAATTGTAACCAACCCTATCCTTTACTAAGTCCATAACCCTGTGGGGCTAGCCACATAAGTACCCTAATGTGTGCCCGGACGGACGGACGGACGGACGGACGGACGGACGGACGGACGGACGGACGGACGGACGGACGGACGGACGTCCTTAGGAGACATACATGTGGGGTTCTTAAATCAAACCCCGTAAAGATCAATCATACATAAAACAAGAATTCCGCGGAATCAAATGTCTCGCCTTGTCCCGCCGCCTTGACCTCGAGCCTGGGCCAGAAGGCAATTTTCACTGGCCCGAACATATTATACAATTATTGACTAGTGAGCCATAGAATATCAGATTATATTCTATGGCTCACTAGTCAATAATTGTTTTAGTATATGATAATAGTCGGTATATAGCACTTACGACCTTATGCTACTAGACAACAAGAAACGAGGCAAAGCCACGAAGGCCAGGTTTTTTTCCAAGCATGGACACTTGGATAACATAATTATACCCACTTTTTGTAGACTAGATGGCCGTGGCCTGCATGTCGCGCCTTGGGGCGAGGCATGGACACTAAAAAAATAGATATAGTATATGGAAAAACTTTAACGAAAAAACTTTAAACGGACACACGACGTACGGACGGACGGACATATGCCAAAATGCCGACGATATCGCGCTTTATTTTCCGCAAGCAGGTGCTACAATGATGATAAACACCCATGTGAAGTATCAAGGTAAATGGTGAAGCAGTTGCAGAGATATAGTATAAACAAAAAAGTTTTAACCAAAAAATTTAACCAGAACGTACGTTAAAAAAGTTAACGTTGAAAATGGCTAAGTCAATACGAAAATAATAGGTGAAGGTAAAAAAATGGTCACATGTTGGATAGTTGTATGTGTAGGCACCCCTTGGTTATGAAGCTGTGAAAGTTTGGTGGTCCTAGGTGGTACAGTACCAAAGAAATGGACTTAAACACGAAAACTTAACATTGTAAAGGCGAAAGTTAACATTGAAAATGGCTAAGTCGACTGCGCGGAAAAAATGGTCAAGTTAAAAAAAAAGTAACTTGTTGGTTTATAGTGATATGTGGTGGGCACCCCTTGATTATGAAGCTGTGAAAGTTTGGTGGTCCTAGGTGTACATACCAAAGAAATGGACTCAAACACGAAAAATTAACATTGAAAACGCGAAAACTTAACATTGAAAATGGCTAAGTCGATTGCGCGGAAAAAATGGGTGAAGTTAAAAAAAAAGTAACATGTTGGATAGTGATATGTGGTGGGCACCCCTTGATTATGAAGCTGTGAAAGTTTGGTGGTCCTAGGTGGTACAGTACCAAAGAAATGGACTTAAACACGAAAACTTAACATTGAAAACGCGAAAACTTAACATTGAAAATGGCTAAGTCGATTGCGCGGAAAAAATGGGTGAAGTTAAAAAAAAGTAACATGTTTTGGATAGTGATATGTGGTGGGCACCCTTGATTATGAAGCTGTGAAAGTTTGGTGGTCTTAGTGGTACAGTACCAAAGAAAATGGACTTAAACACGAAAAATTAACATTGAAAACGCGAAAACTTAACATTGAAAATGGCTAAGTCGATTGCGCGGAAAAAATGGGTCAAGTTAAAAAAAAAGTAACATGTTGGATAGTGATATGTGGTGGGCACCCCTTGATTATGAAGCTGTGAAAGTTTGGTGGTCCTAGGTGGTACAGTAACAAAGAAATGGACACAAACACGAAAACTTAACATTGATTGTGGACGCCGCCCGCCCGCCGCCCACCCGGCTTTCGCCAATCCAATAGCCTGGATTTTTTTTCAAAAAACCTGGCTAAAAATGGAAAAAGAATTTGAAGAAAAAAAAAAAGAAACGAGGCCACTTTTTGTAGATTAGATGGCCGTGGCCTGCATGTCGCGCCTTAGGGCGAGGCATGGACACTAAAAAAAGAGATATAGTAGATGGAAAAACTTTAACCGGACACACGGACGGACGGACGGACGGACGGACGGACGGACGAATGCCAAAATGCCGACTATTATCGCACTTTCCGCAAGCGGGCGCGACAATGATGATAAACACCCATGTGAAGTATGAAGGTAATGGGTGAAGCAGTTGCAGAGATATAGTACACAAAAAAATCAAAGTAATTTGACCTTGACATTGGGCACAGGGGCCGCACGGTTTGGTTGGGGGTAGAAAATAAAATGGATGATGATAAACACCCATGTAAAGTTTGAAGTAATGGCGAAGCAGTTGCAGAGATATAGTATAAACGAAAAATAAAAAACTTTAACCAAAAAACTTAACCAGAACGTACTTAAAAAAGTTAACGTTGAAAATGGCTAAGTCAATTACGTAGAAATAATAGGTGAAGGTAAAAAAAATGGTCACATGTTGGATAGTTGTATGTGGTGGGCACCCCCTTGGTTATGAAGCTGTGAAAGTTTGGTAGTCCTAGGTGGTACAGTACCAAAGAAATGGACTTAAACACGAAAAGTTAACATTGTAAAGGCGAAAAGTTAACATTGACTGCGCGGAAAAAATGGGTCAAGTTCAAAAAGGTAACATGTTGGATAGTGATATGTGGTGGGCACCCCTTGGTTATGAAGCTGTGAAAGTTTGTTGGTCCTATGTGTTACAGTAACAAAGAAATGGACTGAAACACGAAAACTTAACATTGATTGTGGACGCCGCACGCCCGCCTGGCTTTCGCCAATCCAATAGCATGGATTTCTTCCCCAAAAAAACCTGGCTAAAAATGGAAAAAAAGTAAACAAACCTGGCTAAAAAAATTTTTTTTTTAAAATTAACAAAAATATAATGCTCGCTACTGGAGCCCAGAATTTTTATAATAGTCCTATATTTATCTACATATCATATCTGCGATATATTACAATACAAACATGTGAAGGTCAATGTTGTATTGGTGAATGTATATTACAATACAAACATGTGAAGGTCAATGTTGTATTGGTGAATGTATATTACAATACAAACATGTGAAGGTCAATGTTGTATTGAT
Source organism: Conchocele bisecta (assembly GCA_029237695.1). NCBI lineage: Eukaryota > Metazoa > Mollusca > Bivalvia > Lucinida > Thyasiridae > Conchocele > Conchocele bisecta. Next base: position 52,100,701 of record CM055266.1, read on the forward strand.
GAATATTACAATACAAACCTGTGAAGGTCAATGTTGTATTGGTGAATGTATATTACAATACAAACCTGTAAAGGTCAATGTTGTATTGGTGAATATTACAATACAAACCTGTGAAGGTCAATGTTGTATTGGTGAATGTATATTACAATACAAACCTGTAAAGGTCAATGTTGTATTGGTGAATGTATATCACAATACAAACCTGTGAAGGTCATTGTTTTATTGGTGAATGTATATTCGTGCCAGCATCGTCCCTCATCGGTAGAGAACTTCAGGATTTTGGGGTACGTTTCCATGGGTACGGCTGCCAGGAATCCCCCGTGGTCCCCAATGGAGTAGTGGTGGGGCCCCTTTAATGACTGGAATGGAATGGGCCATATACAGGAATAAACAACAATTTTTGGAGAATATATTGGGGTATAAAATTTAAACAGGAGTGTCGTAAGTCACAAAATACGCCCGTCGAAGACGGGCCGGACAGTGAAGATGCAGAAATGTGAAGCTGTCACCAAGGCAAGAAACATTAATGATAAATTTGAAACTCTATAGCATTATTTCTTCCTCTCATTGTGCTAAACATGTATGCTAATTTAGGTAGAGATGTGTAAAGTAGAAATTATATAGAATTGGACACAAAAATGTAGAAAAAATGGCAAAGTTAAAAAGGTGATATTTTTGTTAAAAAATATTCTTTCGGCATAAAAACACCAAGCCGCACATCTTCAATATGTGTAGAAGACGTGTCTATAGTTTCATATCGATTGATTAACGGTTTCTGTGGAGTTGTGTACACAAACTCTATACCCTATATAGAATTGAATACAAAAATATAGAAAAAATGGGTACCGTATTCTTGCGATTATAAGTCGCATTTTTTTCACTCAGATTTGTATCCCAGAAAGCCCCTGCGTCTTATAAATACATGTAGATACATGAGCATTTTTTTCCACCCGAAATATTGACATAAACGACCAAAAATAAAAAAAATAAAATGCGTTCCTATATTTGTTGTTGTTGTTAGTCTTTGGGGTAAAATCCAGTATTGGAATATTGGATTCGTATTCTAAACAGTTCGGTACACATTTTCTATACCGAAGGCGAACAGTGTATACCAAGATCAGATCCGGTCGACATTTTCTCTGCCGAATCACAATCTGGCCTCTATCATTTTAATTATCTTTTGAAAACATTTACGGGCCCATATCGGTCGGTGTCATTTTGCCGTGAAAAATATAGCATGACGCCATTAACGGTAAATCCCAATATGCATAATGCAATTCCACGAAAGTTATAAAACTCCATCATTAGTTTCGAAACTGTGTGTTTACACGATGCTGATGAAAGTGGCAAGCCTAAGTCAGCTGGCCGACATCAAACACACCGCGTGTCAAGATTTACAACACAAAGCCATATCAAATATCAACACACGCGGTTGCTGACGCCAGTTTTGTATTCGTCACTAAACTGGTACCCTGTCTGATGCGTCCCAGTGAAACAATACTACCGAGAACCAGACTCTATTTATGACACGGGAAACGTGTTTATGTGAAATGGGTCTCTATCTCTGACAAATCCCGGCTTATTGCATTAGCGGCCAGACAATGCGGTGGATTCGCGTAGTCTGCACATGGTTTACAATGTTCGTCAATCTCTAATTAAAAACATTATAATTACGTCAGCGGACAATGCAAATTCGTCATAGCTATAGGCTGCTTTCAGCGTCAAAATCGATAACACCCAACCGTGTCAACTAACAGGTGCTTATCTTATGTCATCATTCAGCACGAGGCTGTAAACTGTGTGACCTTTAGGCTATGTTTTGAAATTAACCTGATTGGTCAACACGCTTTTTGATGTGTGCTGCAGATGTGGCGAACGTGCGGCTTTCATCCTCGCATCATGGGGGCAATCAGTAACCCATTTCATGCTGAGGATACGCTTATGTTTGCGGAAAATCCTAAATATTTTCCTTCTATGCATTCAGAAGTATATGCCGCGATCACCATTTCAACCGTTTCGTCGAGACGGTTCAAATGAGTGGTCACAACATATACTTTCAGTGAGAAATAACAAAAATAAAAAATTTAATAAATTTCATATCCGTAAATGTGTATTCAGAAAAGAATAGGTTAAAAAAACACTCTGGATTATACGCAGATCTGGCGCCATATTTCGCCGATATTGATTTTGAAAATAGTTTCCGTAAATGGTGTTGAAAAGAGATAATACATACCGCAATCAATAATTAACAATATAATACCACTTTTGGCAGCAATATGATCGCAAATGTAACACGATTTATGACAATAGTCTGTTACATATTTAACACGATTTTGATATACAAATAGGCAAACAAATCGGGAGCCAATGCACAACCGTGTACTAACCGAGCAACGTGTTATAGTGAAGCGTGTACTACCGAGTTCACAGTGTAATTGAAAATACTAGAAAACGGTGAAATACGGACCGGGGAATCACGGACATAGTCGGCAAATTACGGACATAGCAAACTATGATAGGGAAAATACAGACAAAAACGTCCAAGGTACGAATAAAAAAACAGTGTGGGGGAATAAATAACAACAACTTGGCGAATTTTTTTCATTTTTTTGGTTTCATTTTGTTAGGAAAATTGGGTGCGTCTTATAATCTCATGTAGACATTTTCCCCCAGATTTTGGACTGAAAATAGGGGTGCGTCTTATGCACTCTTGCGACCTATAATCGGCAGAATACGGTAAGTTAAAAAGGTGATATTTTTGATAAAAAATATATTTTTGACATAAAAACACCAAGGTGCACATCTTCAATATGTGTAGAAGACATGTGTACAGTTTCAGATCGATTTTCTGAACAGTTTCAGAGGAGTTGTGTACACAAACTCTGTACCCTATATAGAATTGTATAGAAAAATGTAGAAAAAATTGTTAATTTAAAAAGGTGATATTTTTGTTAAAAAACATTTTTCCGGCATAAAAACGCCAAGGTGCACATCTTCAATACATGTATGTGTAGAAGGCGTGTGTATAGTTTCAGATCGATCGACTGAATGGTTTCAGGGGAGTTGTGTGCACAAACTATGCAGTTTTTCTGTCCGCCGCACGCCCCGCGGTAAAACATAATACACTGCAGCTCCATTATAACGCGGTGGTCGGGGTCCAAGATTTCAAACCGCGATCGAATCCAGACCGCGTTATAAAATTTCAGGACATGCACGGGTACTGGTACTGCACGGGTTACTGGTATCATTCGCATTTCGGTTACCAACTATTGCGGGAATTCCATTAGCAACGGACCCATATAAAATCATGTCATTTGAACAGAAGTTAAAGTAATTATTAATAATGCCTATGACATACAAACTTGTATGTATTAATGTATTAAACATACAAGTTATTTATAAAATCATGCTTATTACGTTGTATAGTGCTCGAGATAGACAGACGCTTATTACAATGTATACTACTCGTGATCAACAGACGCTTAAACGGATTAATTGATAATAAATAATGCCTATGGTCACGTGTCCTGCCTATTCATGCGGTTGATACGTGCATAATCTCAGGATGTGGGGTCACGTGATCTATTGTATACGCTGCAAGTCATATTGATGAATGAAATTTACGATTTAAGCGAGATTGCCGTGGGCTGCAGTGTAAACAATAGACCACGTGATCCCATACCCTGACCCGGATAATGCTGAAACACCAGTCTATTTATAGAACGCTAAATATTATACCTGGGAGTAAAGAAAAAGAGAGGCGATCCAACACGCAACCATTTATTAGCGACAATTATGTGTAATTGAATTGATTAATAAATATGCCTATTAACATGATTACCTGATTAAAGGTACATGTATTACATTTGCTAACATACTAATAATAATCCTTTCATGGACTTTGAACTTCGTTGTTTGAATAAACTTGCAGAAATCACGAATCAACACGATGACTACGACGTCCGACGATTTTTTTTAAATTTTTTTTCTCGATTTTTTTTTTTTTTTTTCTCGATTTTTTTTTTTTTTTTGGGATCCACGAGACCGCGTTATAATGGAGCTGCAGTGTACGTACCGTTTTTTTCAAAACGGTCGTATAAAAATCCAAATACAGTGGCACCTCTGTAAACCACACACCAAGAAAACGCCTGTGATCTTATTTTTGACAAGTTTCTTGGTCACTTATCTCGGGTGATAATGTCTGTTCGTGATCGCATAGCACACAACTATGGCTCAGAATGATCACATGCCTGATTTACAGTGAAACCTCTCTAAGCGAGACATCCTGGGGACCTCCCAGGGTGTCCGGTTTAGAGATGTTTCACTGTATACTGATTCATGGCTGGATGAAGTTTGGTAAAGACCCGACTAACGGATCAAGAAATATGGGAAATTTGGGTATGCCCAAAATTTCTGTCCCAACTTGTCGATGACGGCGACGCAGACACCGACAACGCTAGAATAGTGACCTCTATGTGTCACTTTCCACTATTATGGGTAATACAACAAGAAGGCCATGATGGCCCTAATTCGCTCACCTGACTCCATGAACACCAGAGGAGAATGTGACATTGAGTTCATATGTGTTTTAAAAAAATTGTGCTATTTTTAGATGGCGGTCATCTTGGATTAAGCGATGACTCTCATTTTACCAAATCTGAAAATGCTTCACCCAAGGATCTTTAACTTACTATGAAGTTTGGCCAGCATTGGCCATGTGGTTCCTGAGAAAAAGACGTTCAAAATCTTGAATAAATGGACCTTTTGGCGGCCATCATGGATAACATAATCATCCGATTCTGACAAATATTGCACCAGAGCAATCGCCTCATCGATACCTTCAATTTGATATACGACATGAGCATATTCGGTCAAAAATAAAATTTGACCCCACGGGCCACGCCCATTTTTGGCCTCGGGGTCACCATTTTAACACCTTTGAAAGAGCATTCTACATCGATCATTCCTACCAAGTTTCGTCGAAATCCGACCCCAATTTGACCCCACGGGCCACGCCCATTTTTGACCCCAGGGTCACCATTTTAACAACTTTGAAAGAGCATTGTACATCGATCATTCCTAGCAAGTTTCGTCGAAATCCAGCTAGCGGTTCATGAGAAGAAGATTTTTTAAGAATTTATGCTATTTTTAGACAGCGGCCATCTTGGATTAGCGATGACCTCCATTTTAACAAATCTGAAAAGGCTTCACCAATGGACCATAACTTTTAAGTTTGGCTACCATGGGTCAAGCGGTTCATGTGAAGAAGAATTTTGAAATCTCTAATAAAAGAACGACCTTTTGACATTTCGGCGGCCATCTTGGATGACATAACCATCCGATTTCGACACAAAATGCACCAGAGTGATCGCCTCGTTGATACCTTCGATTTGATATATGACATGACCATATCAGGTCAAAAATTAAATTTCACCCCACGGGCGCCCATTTTTGACCCTGGGGTCATCATTTTAACAACTTTGAAAGAGCATTGTACATCGATCATTACTATCATGAAATCCGCTTGGCGGTTCTTGAGAAGAAGATTTTTGAAGAATTTGTGCTATTTTTAGATGGCGGCCATCTTGGATTACGTAATGACGTCATTTTAACAATTTTGTAATCCCCCTACCTAAGGACCATGACCATGAAGTTTGGTGACTATAGGCCCAATGGTTACCGAGGAGAAGACGTTTGAAAATGTTCACGGATGACGGACACGACGGACGACGACGACGGACGACGCGACACATTGTGGTAACAATAGCTCACATGAGCTTCGCTCAGGTGAGCTAAAAATGGTATATACAAGGTGTATTTTAACCTAATACATATGTGGCTGTGACTGGAGAAATGGGGCGTATGGGTTTTGCGACCAGCGTAGATCCAAATCAGCCTGTGCATCCACACAGTCTGATCTGCATCTGCACTGGTCGCCATTGCATCAATGAAAAACCTGTCATGCTTCTAACAAGCAATACAGATCATTATCAGGTTACATGAGTGGTATTTATTCTGGAGCTACCCTGGTCACAAAACCCATAAGCCCCATTTCTCCAGTCACAGCCATAGTCCAGTGACTGACCTGTTCCCAGCTATATCCCCCATCGTGCGACACGTACACATCAGGGGGCGGCGTCTTTTGTAGGGAGTCCGAAACGTGGCCTTAAATAGATACAAACAACTCGACACACAATGCCGGGTCCGGTGGACAGACCGGGAACCAGGGTTACTATGCACCACAGGCCGGGTACGAGCCACATCCGTTTTGCTACCAGCCACGGCAATTCGGGTACCAGCCACATCAGAGCTACAGCTCTGTAGCCTATTTCACCAACATTGCAAAGTATACTTATCTAGCGAAGTATACTTTGAGGGAGAAATTTTCAATTAAGGATAACAGTCTCCACGAAAGTCCCCAAAATATTACTGGCCACGAGGACCGACAACCCAGCAATTATTACTGGCCCGGACGGAATATTACTGGCCCGGACATTTTTTACCCAAAAATATTAAATATATAGGAATAACATAGTTTTTGGTTTATTTAATCTGCATTTTAAGCATAACAAGCGTACACATTAAACATAGTCTATCAAGAGGATATGAAACAAGTTTTCATTTCATTAGTGAGTTAGTGAAGAGTGTTTAAGAATCTTTCAACAATATTGCAGTCATATAATCATTAATGTTGGTTCGGCAGGCTCGAATCCCACTCCGTGACTCGTCACATCACGTGACATGTACATGGAAGTGAGGAAATTTACAATCAAAATCAACACTGAATTTATAATACGACAAAATAAATGCTATGAAAGCAGACAATCATATTAACACAAGCTTACTGCAGTTTCAACTTTCTACATCAACTGGTTTAAGAGGATTAGTGGTGACAGTAGGGTGATGGACGTACTACGGACTAAAGATGGACGGCTACGTTCAAACATTAAACAAGAAATGTGGCCTAGCGGACCACAGATGGCCCCTGTCGCTGATTTGAGTAACTGTTACAAACTTATTACGGATGGACGCACAGACGGACGGTCCAAACACTATACGAGTTGGAATTAATATACACTATATAAATTCATGAAACTGTTGAAAACAGTATATTTTATTGCTCAGGGCCGTCAACAGACACTATCCCCTATTATAATTAATTTATATTAACCAATTAATATATTTAAAATGATATAAAACAGTGAAATTATCATTTCTCACAAATTCATTTTTAGGTCCGAAACTGTGTGGGGGCGACTTGCTCGGGTGTCAATCGATAAGACCATTATTCTTTCAGCTTAAAACTCACTTTCGATCGTAAATAAATGTATTTTTTTTGTTGAAACACATTTTCAATTGAATATCTTCAGTGTTTCTTGCCAGTTTGGATCGGTTTTGACGCGAAATATGCAAAACAATAACTTGGAAGTTGAAATCGCGTGTGGTTCTATTATTAGAAATAAACTTACTCGATTTCCTTATTAGGAAAGTGTAGAAACATTTGTAAATAAATTAATTATACATGTCTGAAGTGTCCAATGAATGTCCCGACAGGTGTCGCTAGCGTGGGAAAACTGCCACACATTATATTGAGGGGCGGTCATTACGGAAACAAACGTAAATTAATTATTCACTATTCGGACGCGTGTAGTTTAAAAATTCGATATTTGATTGGCTATTGGCATGCAGACCAATGATATTTGACTTCATGATTGCTATTCACCTAAAGGGAAGCAGCTTACAACCATTTTCACCGACACATTTTTGTAAACAAACACAGCTCGATGACTTTCACTTCATGTTCTAAACTAGTAAATGACGAGGAGAATTTGTCAATTCGTCACTGGCTGAGCTCGTCACCAACTTGAAAATTTCATCGGACACGAGGACCGAAGTTTCGAGAATATTTACCGGTCCTGGTCAATTTTTGTCGGCCAGGTCCGAGGTCTGACGGTCTTTCGCGGAGACTGGGATAAATTTATGTTTTTTTAATATACTGAATTTATTACATTATCACAGCCAAAATGGCTGTGGTGCATTTATCCGAATAAATTCAGTATAATAATTCTGCATACTTTTAATCATCAAATATATGCAGTGGTGTTGTATGTGAAATAATGTATATCGGGGGAAAAATAAATGATTACTCCCTCAAAGTATACTTTGCTAGATAAGTATGCTTTGCAATTTTGATGAAATCGGCTACTGGCTCAGAAAATAAAAGTGCTTAATTACAAGTTGAAATTGCCAATAGACGTTCAGAAGCATTGATAATCTGGGCAAGATTAACACAGGGGGTTTTGTAATAAAGGATCTCAAACAAGTTTCCATGAAACTTGTGAGGCACAATTTATGCACTGAGCCTCGCGCAAGTTGCAGGGCTCCAGATAAGGAATTAGTAATTGAGTATTGTCACTCCATCATTTCAAAATTTTAATTAGGGTAAAATAAATTCATACTACTGTTTACACATCAACAGACAGCAATTATTGAATAGTTTGCTTCGATATGAAAACATTTCTTGGCATTTCGTTAGAATTGTCTCCTCCTTGGAGACAATTCAAATGAAATACCAAGATGTGTTTTCATGGAAAATAAGAAAAATATGGTATATTTTGTGGTCTGTTTATTGTTTTCTGAAGCATGATAAAGGTACCACAAAATTTGTACTGCTTTTTGATACTCGCTACTTCTGATTTCAATTGGGTTTTTGGCAATTTCAATTGGGTATTTAAGCAAATACGCAGCTTATCTGGAGCTCTGAAGTTGCATAATATTGCTGCTTAGTTTCCAGCATGTTCACTGGATCTTTGGTCTGGATATACACATTACCGGGGGCCATAGATGTTTTGCAGAATAATATTGGATTGTCAAAGTAACGTATTTGTGAAACATCAACAAATTCCATGAAAGGGAACAGAAACCGTAAGTAAATTACTCCAGGTAGTTCTGACTGATGAATGGTGGACAGCAGGAACGACTTCATGTCATTGATGATCACAACAGAGTGTGTTTGTTAAATATGAGGAAACATCATGAGAGAAAAGTTGGTGAAACAGCCCCACTTCCTAAAAGTAATATTACATTATCACAGCCATTTTGGCTGTGATAATGTAATACATTCAGTATAATAATTCTGCATACTTTTAATCATCATAATGCAGTTCGTAGTTCTATGACATTAAAAAAATATACACTCAAATTATACTGCTACAAGTATGCTTTGCAATTGATGAATTCTACAGTGATATCACCGCGGTAAAGATTGAACCACATCATTAAATTTACCCTTCATACGCTCCCAACAAAGCACCCATAACCGACTGTATCAGTGAATACTTACCATGTGCGATTATGATGCCAAGAGCCTCCGCCTCACTAGCAGGCGGTATAGCCTGTATCCCCGCCTTCATGCTGTACAGTCCGTGCAACTGCAGGTAGCAATCCTACAACAACAGAAGACAGAATCATTTCATGGTTAAGCTACACTATTTTCGAAAAAAAATATTATTATTTGTCATCATAAGTGTATCTGTTGTTACCACTCCGTTGAAACCATGTAACTGCAGGCAGCAATCCTACAACAATAGAAGACAGAATAATTTGTTGACTCATTTCATGCTTACGCTAAACTATTTTCCTAGTTGGAAAAAATATTATTTTTTTATTTGTCATCATAAGTGTATGTTGTTACCACTCAGTTGAACCGTCTCGTCGAGATGGTTCAACTGAGTGGTAACAACATATATACATTCATTCAGAAACAAGAATTCTGCCATGGAAGCTGTGTCACTCCTGCCGATAATCATGGGCATGTGCTAAAGTAAGCATCACAAAAACCGTCAGAGAAGTGCATGCTTCAGACACGAATAAGGTCAAGGTTAAAGAAATTTTTTGATGCAAAAAATGTGAAGGTAAAAAAGGTCAAGGTCATGTAAATGAGTGTGTGTGGCATGAATGTGTTTCAAATGCTCACATATATCAAGTGTCCAAATATTGAAGCAATCCGTCAAGTAATATTAGTTATACCATAATGAAGAAGCTTGTACAAACTTTTTGACGCAAAAATGGCTAAGTGTTTCTGCAAAAAATCTGAAGGTAAAAAAGGTCAGTCATTTTAATGGTGTCATGAGTCTGTTCCAAATGCTCACATGTTTCAAGTATCTAAATATTGAAGCAAACCGTCAAGTAATATTAAAGTTAATCCATGATGACAAAGCTTGGACGACGCGGTGACTCAACTTCTGCTAAAGCAGGCACGACAATGAAGCAAGTTGATTATTTTTTATTATTTGTCATCAGAGGTACCATATTTATTCTAATAAATGCGCCCAGGGCTATGAAATTGTCTGAATTTGTGTATGGTATAGAGATGTTGTTACCACTCAGTGGAAACCGCATAGATGCAGGTAGCAATCCTAAAGCGAGTGAATTTGGAATATTTCGTTAAGGGCTGTTCCATTAAAACATACCCGCACCCCCAAGATGGCAGTTTAAAGAAAATATATGCCAGGGTGTCTGTTTCTTTAAATTGCATACATGGGTGGGTGTGCTTGTCCGAAAATCACTTCTATGGGTGGTTGGCTGTCAGACTGGTGAGTGTCTGTTTTTCAGGTCAACATGGGGTGGTTCGTATAGCGGGATATATGTATAGGCGGCGTATATTACAGAGAATTGACGTATATAACGCAGCCATTCGCGGCGAATTGTATTCGTAGTGCGGAGTTCCTCAGGAATATAACGTCCCAGAATATGCACAACATAATTAAATGCGTGCTGGTATCGCGACGATTTGTATTCATAACGCGCATTCCTCAGGAATATCATGTCCCAGAATATGGACAACGTAATTAAATGCACGCTGGTGGTTTCGTCTATTAATCACAAGTTTGTACACAAAGCAAAGATCGCTCAAATGTATTATTATCGCACCTTCACCAATTATAGAGTAGACGCTCGTGTATGGACTATTGGCCATCACCTGGGGCACATACAGACTGTAATCGTTACACCCGCATAATGAAACCGCCATTGACATATTGACACTTTCGCCATGCGTGATAAGGGTATCCCGTGATAATTGTCACGACACACAATGTCATAAATTGTCGTCTGCACATCACATTTTTCTTACGAAAAATAAAAACATGTTTTGACAGCAAACGAGAAATGCCGCGACATATTAACATGCAGTGCGACCCCGTTAGTACACGGAAGTCCGGCGACATACAACCTTCCGTGTTGCTTATCCGAACCTTGCTATATCCGTTCTCGCCCAAGACGCATCATAATGTCAACAAAAAATACATGTACATGGTATACTGCGACTGCGAATGAACGACGACGTCAATGCCTATATGCCATAAGTTTTCACGGTTATCTTCATCATGTTCATCAGGGGGGGGGGGGGGGGACTTGAACGAGGTATGCTCGTTCGTCGACTGAGCGGTGCGAGGGAGTCGCTAGGGGTGTCCGCATCCCCCCCCGGAAATTTTTTGAATTGAGAAGCCATTTCCTGCATTTTACGCTCAAAATATTTATAAAAAAAAAGAAAAATAAATAAAAAATCGGGATATGCTCGTTCGTCGACTGAGCGGTGCGAGGGAGTCGGCTAGGGGTGTCCGGGGGCATGCCCCCCAACCCCCCCCCCTGGTAAATTTTGAATTGAGGAAGCCATTTCCTGCATTTTACGCTCAATATTTCATAAAAAAAAAAGAAAATAAATAAAAAAATCGGGATATGCTCGTTCGTCGACTGAGTGGTGCGAGGGAGTTGGGTATGGGGGTCCGGGGGCATGCCAATGACGCAATGACCCAATGACCGATATCCTGTTCCATCAGCTGCAACGTCACGTGACAAGCTCGTGCGTTGCAATCTGTGCTTACTCATATGGTGAGCACAGGTGGAAGACTAGGACCTATGACACCAAAATAAATGCCTATTAAAACAATCCCATTATCCCACCACCTGGTATGGTACTGTACATGACGTTAATAATAGAACGAGACCAAGTGGGTGGGGTAATGGATATTTTTGTAATGGTCATTTTCTTTGTGTCACACGTCCGACTATCCACCTGTGGGTTTGAGTACGCACAGAGTTTTAACCCTTTCAACACCACAGACCTGTATAGACATGTTTTGCCCGACGTGTTATAATATTGCGTAATCAGGCTTATCACGTGAGATTTTCGACGAAGATGAATCTGATAATAGTGTACATCTTCTGTAAACGATATCGAATGTTGACGAATATTAAATTAGTAATTATTACGCATTTGCTCTGAAAATGTTATCAACTTTCCGATATATTTGCAGAAAAAAGTCAAATCATTCTCGGCAAAAATCTCAGTTATATAATAAAGTTGATTATCTCATGCACTGGCTCAATTATGACGTAGCGAAACAAGGCCAGTTGTCACGTACACATTTGTGTACATGCGCCGGGGGCGTGGGCAGTGCTGTAACAATTTAGTTAATCTGGGTTGAGTTAATCTGCGCCACTGATACGCGATCTCCGATTGGTCAGCCTTTACACCTAATTAATATTCCACCAATGGTGAGCGCGAACGCATGCCGGAAAAATGAAATCGAGCACATAACAATTAGCACTGCTTTGTTACTGGGACCAATAATTGATGTTATTCCCAGTTTGCTCGGATTAATTTACGAAATGTGCAAACGTGATCAGCTGCACATTCACATCGGTGAGATAAAAGGAGGCTATGCGTCCATAAAAAAAAAAAAAAATCGTCCAATTTAATTTGGGAAAAAATCGACCATTTTGGGTCTAATTTAGGGAAAGAATCGCAAATTTAACACGATTTTCTGACAATAGTCGTGTTACAAATTTTAAACACGATTTTGATATACAAATAGGCAAAAAATTCGGCGATTCACGTCACACGTGTTCGATGCAGCTACGGCTCCTGATACATCACATTGTGCGTGAGTTTTTGTTACAAACACGGAAATTACGTGTCCTGGAGAATTACATTGATAAAATAATGTGTTAATTTAAATTGCATATATGGGTGGGTGGTTTCCCAGGGAAATCGCATCTATGGGTGGGTGTCATATACATTAATTTGCATCTATGGTAGGTTACCCAAATTCAAAAGTGGCGTCTTCCCCCCCCCCCCCATGTATGTTTTACTGGAACAGCCCTAACCCGCTATATTTTTTTTTTGTCGTTTGCTCTTTATTTTCTATTCTCCATTTTTATCAACGAAAACATGCTTTGAGAGCACTTCAGAATAATTTACAACATGCTTTGACAGCACTTCAGAATAATTTCCATTGGAAATGATTCTGAAGTGCTGTCAAAGCATGTTTTTATTGAGAAATAAGGCAAGATATAAAAGCAACAGCAGACGACAATTGTTGTGGGTAGCGCGTCTAAGGGTTAACCCATTTCATAACCAAAGATAAACTATTATCCTAGTAGAAAGAAAAATATTATTATTACACTGCAGCTCCATTATAACGCGATGGTCGGGTCCAAGATTTCAAATCGCGATCGCGTTATTAAAATTTGGATTTTGGGACATGCACGGGTACTGGTATCATCCGCATTTCGGTACCACTATTGCGGGAATTCCATTACCAACGGACCCATATAAAATCATGTCATTTGAACAAAAGTTAAAGTAATTACAGTGCGACCCCGGTAGTACATGCTTCACTACAACACGGTTTCGGTTATATTTTTTTTTTAATCCATTCCTTTCGGAATACACATTTACGGGTATGAAATTTATTTTTATTTTATTTCTCAATGAAAGTATATGTTGTGACCACTCATTTGAACCGTCTCGACGAGACGGTTTAAATGGTGGTTGCGGCATATACTTCTGAGTGCATAGAATGAAAATATTTTCCCGCAAACATAAGCGTATCCTCAGCATGAAATGGGTTACTGCATGATTGCCCCATGATGCGATGATGAAAGTCGCACATTCGCAACGTCTGCGGCACATCAAAAGGCGTGTTGACCAATCAGTAACATTTCAAAACATAGCCTATAAAAGTCACACAGTTTACAGCCTCGTGCTGAATGATGTCATACGATAAACAGGCCCGTACGCAGTGGGGGTGCGACGGGTGCGTACGCACCCCCCTTAACCCTTTCACTCTTAACCCGCAGGCCTGCATAGTGGTATTGGCAAACAGTGTAGTTCCAGATGAGCCGGCTCGTAACGAGCCGTCTCATCAGGATCTGCACTTTTTTGCAATAATTTTTAATAATTTTAGAGAACAAAAACACCCCATGTTCATAAATGGACTGGTCTGAAAATCAGTTTGTGATGATTTAGATTGGTCGCAAAATTAACAAATCAAAATCCATTCCAGTTACTTAGGGTGAAAGTGTTAATCTGCCGAGGTCTGTCTGTGGTGTGCAAAAACAATGCTTAGCCCTTCGCGCCGTCGATAACGCACCCCCCTAAAATAATCCCTGCGTACGGGCATGATGTGTCATCTCGGATTTGGAATTTGGAAAGGTATTACATTTGCTAACATACTAATAATAATCCTTTCATGGACTTTGAATGTCGTTGTTTGTATAAACTTACAGAAATCACGAATCAACTAATTACACGACGACTACTAAATCCGACGATTTTTTTTATATTTTTTTTTCTTCTTCGTTTTTCTCTATTTTTTCAATATTTTTTTGGATCCACGAGAGACCCCGTTGTAATAATGATCGCGCTATACACGATCGTGTTATAATGGAGCTGCAGTGTATTATTATTTGTCATCAGATATGTATAACAAAATTCAGACGCTCCTGTATGCCACTACATATAAGACCCAGAACATACTGTAGGGCATAAAGCTATTTCACCAAAGCAAAGACGGAACCATTTTTTGTAGGCCCAATATAACCTCACCTTTGTTTCGTCGTGACACGGGGTTCCATCCGTGGGACGTGGTATCTTCTGCCATGTCCCGCCCTGGTTGTACGTTATCATGGAGTGGATTGAATTGTCCAAGCTCATCTGACTTGTTATGTACACGCCGCGCGGAGGGATTTCACTTTATAGAAGTCGTGTACTTCCCCAAAGTTTGGATACAAATGCATTGGCAGCGACTCTGAGTAGACGACACCTTGGTTTGCTGATGTATACAGTGTCCCATGACCGGTATCTGTAACAACACAGAACATAACCCTTACAATGCACTCGGGAACCCTCGACCCATTCCAAACAAGAAACGAGGCAAAGCCACGAAGGCCAGGTTTTTTTTCCAAGCATAGACACTTGGATAACATAATTATACCCACTTTTTGTAGACTAGATGGCCGTGGCCTGCATGTCGCGCCTTGGGGCGAGGCATGGACACTAAAAAAATAGATATAGTATGGAAAAACTTTAACGAAAAAACTTTAACCGGACACACGGACATACGGACTGGACGGACGGATGATGTATTCCAAAATGCCCGACAATATCGCCGCTTTCCGCAAGTGGGTGCGACAATGATCATAAACACCCATGGTGTGAAGTATGAAAGGTAATGGGTGAAGCAGTTGCAGAGATATAGTACACAAAAAAACTTTAACAACAAAATTCAAAGTAATTTGACCTTGACATTGGGCACAGGGGCACACGGTTGGGGTTAGAATGAAAATATGGATGATGATAAACACCCATGTGAAGTTTCAAGGTAATGGGCGAAGCAGTTGCAGAGATATAGTATAACAAAAAAGTTTTAACCAAAAAACTTTAACCAGACGTACGTTAAAAAGTTAACGTTGAAAATGGCTAAGTCAATTACGTAGAAATAATAGGTGGAGGTAAAAAAATGGTCACATGTTGGATAGTTGTATGTGGTAGGCACCCCTTGGTTATGAAGCTGTGAAAGTTTGGTGGTCCCCTAGGTGGTACAGTACCAAAGAAATGGAGTTAAACACGAAAACTTAACATTGTAAACGCGAAAACTTAACATTGAAAATGGCTAAGTCGACTGCGCGGAAAAAATGGGTGAAGTTAAAAAAAAAGTAACATGTTGGATAGTGATATGTGGTGGGCACCCCTTGATTATGAAGCTGTGCAAGTTTGGTAGTCCTAGGTGGTACAGTAACAAAGAAATGGACTCAAACACGAAAACTTAACATTGATTGTGGACGCCGCCGCCCGCCCGCCCGCCCGCCCGCCCGCCCTGCCCCCGCCGCCCGCCCGCCCGGCTTTCGCCAATCCAATAGCCTGGATTTTTTTTCAAAAAACCTGGCTAAAAATCAAGAATTGTTCGCCTTTTTTTCGTATAAAGCTTAAAACAGGGAGCCTGTAAAGACGGAACGAAAGACGAAAGCCAGAACAACGGCTCTGTGGACCAGAATGCCTTACAATGCTGAATTAATTTTTGTCGTCTGCTGTTTATTTTATTTTTTTTATTTTCTCATAAAAAACATGATTTGACGGCACCGAAGGAAATGATTCTAAAGTGCTGTCAAATCATGTTTCTATTGAGAAAAAGACAAAATATACAACACAGCAGACGACAATTTTCAGTTCCCGCATTCTAATGGTTAAACTGCAGTCTGAGAATGATCAATTCACCCAGTATATGACTGGTGGAATGGGGGCTTATGGCATTTTTATCC
>CM055266.1:52802805-53050677 GCA_029237695.1 Conchocele bisecta
AACTATCCATAGGCTGGGGATATTAGATGACAGGCAAAGCGAAAGGAAGGGACCTACACTTACAAGCCAGAAAATGGCCCATTCAAAAATGTTGCCCAACACACCCATCCACTTATATAGACTATACATCAGAAACGATGTATAGTCTATAGAAGTTGGTGGGTGGTGTAACGTTCTTGGAACTGGTTTTTTTTTGCCGAGACATAGTACCCTGAATCCCTATTTTCTATCTCCCATGTTCAACACGAATCACGAAGCTCAATGTACGCTTACATGCGAAGGTCCTTCGCATGTAAGCGTACATTGAGCTTCGTGATTCGTGTTGAATTAATATAATCACTGTGGGAGATGGGGGTGTATTGTGGGTGTAGTGGGGGTGTCCGCCACCACAGGAGGCGGTGAAGACACTGATAATTCGAACATTCAGATATGGGCGTACTGTGATCGGGGGGGGGGGGGCTATATTGGTCGCTATTGTACCAGATTTAGTAATGCTTAAATTACTGATAGTGACGCGCGGTGGTATTAGGCTATTTTAATATATGCAAATGAGGCATGATATATTTTAATTATTTATACTAATTAAATGCGTCACCTGAAAAAATAATATTTCGACAGATTATAAAGTATGAGCATCGCATATCAAAAAATAAATTAAAGAATAAATAGTAATGTCCGTTAACATTTTAAGGAAACACGGTTATGCCCCTGATATCAGTGTGCACTTTTACGTCTGACATAAAATGTATAATAATGCCATTCATTACGTATGGAAATGGTGTTTCTTTTTTCAGGAAATGTTTATATGATGTATCTACTATAAAGAACATGTTGTGCCTACAGAGTGGGCATGCACCTTTAAGTTTCGTCTCGATGCGTCAGGTGCGGATCCAACCGAGCTTAGATTTTAAACCAATATTTTTACGTGGAAAGTTCTGATTATTTCCTTATTTCTCATGTTGTTAATACCACTCAGTTGAACCGTCTAGTCGAGACGGTTTAACTGAGTGGTAACAACATATGCTTTTGATGAGAAATAAGAAATAAACGCGGAAAGTAATCTGCATTTTATGAAAGTTGACGATCAAACGCGTCTCATTTGAAATCCACGCCCCCTCTAGACATACATACTGGATCCGCCCCTGTGCGTATTAAGGTCTTTTCGTAGAACGACGGAACGAAAGTTAAGGGTTCTTAATGTTCGTTTCTGCATATCCCTAACTAGCCACCATCTGACAATGAGTGGTGTTGGGCATGGGTTAATAAGAGGCTAGCAGTTTTAACCCCATCCCCATGAACCCTTGTATATGAAGGGATCAATTGAATAAGAGAGGTAAATTGATAATGGACTTTAGATAATGGACTCTTCTACCACTGACCCCTTCATTCGTGTACACAAGGTTGCGAGTGTCTGCATCGAACAATGACCGCTTTGCTATTGTTAGTGTGCTGTTGTTTTGATATATGTAACAGAAGCACTTAATTAAGACTATATTATAACCCCTACTTTAACGGCACTTCAACTACTATCCGTGTCGCCGAAAGTATGACAGCCAAGTATGACAGCCAAGTATGTCAGTAAATGAGACCGACCGAATTTCCCGGGAAATCGACCTTACATCGCCCGGAGTCACGATTCCGCTGTGGTATGACAAGCCAAAGTGCACAATAATTCCTCAAACCCGGGTATGACAAGCCAAATGCACAATAATTCTTCAAAACCCGGGTATGGCAAGTCAAATGCACAATAATTCCTCAAACCCGGGTATGGCAAGTTAAATGCACAATAATTCCTCAAACCCGGGTATGGCAAGCCAAATGCACAATAATTCCTCAAACCCGGGTATGGCAAGCCAAATGCACAATAATTCCTCAAACCCGTACATGCAAGCCAAATAACCCGTACAGGCAAGCCAAATGCACAATAATTCTTCAAACCCGGGTATGGCAAGCCAAATGCACAACAAGTCTTCAAACCGGGGTGTGGGAAACCAAATGCACAATAATTCCCCAAACTGGGTGTGGCAAGCCAAATGCGGAAAAAAAATTAAACCTGGGTGTGGCAAGACAAATGCACAATCATTCTTCAAACCCGGGTATGGCAAGCCAAATGCACAATAATTCCCTAAACCCGATAATGGCAAGGCAAATGCACAATAATTCCTGAAACTCGGGTATGACAAGCCAAATGCACAATAATTCCTGAAACCCGGGTATGGCAAGCCAAATGCACAATACTTCCTTAATAAAGAATTCCTTAAACAAGAGTGTCGCTAGCCAAACGCACAATAATTCCTCAAACCCGGGTACTGCAAGGAAAATGGCATTGGACTTGCCATACATGTACTACACTGTCGGTATTGTGATACGGTGTGTAGTTTCCGTGATACGGTGCAGACTGGGTATATACACGTCGCCAAGATGGAGTCGCGGGACGACAGCAGGTGAGTGTCAGTTTAATTAAATAGTTTACAGCTTACAGGACATTATCAGCAACGTATGTGGTATGTACAGACGCAGAAATGAATATGATTTCCAACGATCACGATCACAATACGAATGACAACGTATTTTCTGAATAATTCGCTTGCAAACACGACACCTTTTTGTGCGTGAATTTTGAATCGAGGGAGCGTGATGAAAGTGCCAATTTCTGGTTTACAAACACGTCTTATTGTCCCTTTTCGGTGGCGATATCGAGTACATACATTCTAAATGATCCGTGGAAAGTGTCGATCAGCTCTCTACACGCAGGATATGACATGTTTTTATGGCATTTTCTGATTTATCTCGTTATGGTGTGTTATGGTGCAGAGTTTCCGTAAGAAATTGTATAAAATGATACGGTGTTGCGCGATAACAAGCTACGGTTTGTACCGGCGCGACAAAATAGATACGGTGTGTCGCACATTTCTCTTCAGAGTCAGCTGACATAAGGTGCGTTGATTACAGCATCATTGACTGTCAGTTGCTCATGTTCTCCTATTATAATTATAAAACAAGGTAAAATGCCCAATTTAGGAATAATCTTATTACTCATACAATGGGTATACCCAGATCAATCCATCACATACAAGAGTGACAAAGACGTACCTGAGGGCCACACCAGGTCTCCGTTCGGGATACCGGTAAGGATGAATCCTTATCGTTAAATTATCCATCGCATATTATAGTTAATACAACGTTTTTTTATTTTTAATATGTATTTCTGTATGCGTGATCAATATATGAAATTAATGAAGACAGAATGTTAAAAATAAAATTCTTATAAATAAATGAAACTAAGCATGTATGGGTAATCTATGACGTCACAGCATGTCCAGCATAATACAAGGTAATTTAAAATTAAAACCTACATAACCTTTGGCAGAGATGGAATATTTGCATGTGGTTTTCACCAGTCCTATTACATTATCAAGGACTACATGTGCTTATGAAACACAACTGCATCCGACAGGTCCTTTGCATTGATTTATGCAAAAGAAATCTACCACACGACAGAAGAAAACAAAAGCATAAAACAAATGGAAACGCAAATAGTGTGAACTCAGTGAAGGTTACGCAATATTAATGTGGACGGGGAAAGAGGAAACGATCAAGCTAGAATGACACTAAACAAGATATGTGGCCTGTCGGCACACGAATGCCCCCGGTTGGAAATTGGAGAAACTGTGGCAAAAGTTAATTAACCAAAGTGATAAGTATTCACAAGCACATTTATGAAAGTCAAAAAGTCAAGGTCATATTAAGGGCAGTGTGGGTGTGTGGCATTTGTCCACAAGTATGATGCATTGAACGAGTAAAGTATTCCACCAAGGAATATAGAAGTTATGACGGAATTGAGAAACTCCGGCGAACTTCTTAATGTGTGAACATATTCAAAGTTGTGAAGGTCAAAATGTCAAGTTCATATAAAGAGTAGCATGTTTGTGTGGCATTTTTCCTCAAGTATTATGTATTGAAATATTAAAGTAATCCACCAAGTGATATAGAAGTTATGACGGAAATGAGAAACTCCGGCGAACTTCTTAATGTATGAAAAAGTTAAAACTTGTGAAGGTCAAAATGTCAAGTTCATATGAAGGACAGCATGTTTGTGTGGCATTTGTCCTCAAGTATTATGTATTGAAATATTAAAGTAATCCACCAAGGGATATAGCAGTTATGACAGAATTGAGAAACTCCGGCGAACTTCTTAATGTGAAATAAAAATTCAAGGTTGTGAAGGTGAAAAGGTCAAGGTCATATTAAGGGCAGCATGGATCTGTAGCATTTGGCCCCAGGTATATGGAACGCCAAATCTACATAAACTCAAATAATTAATGCTAGCTTCAAATAATTAGTGCTCTCTCTAATTATATTAGTGCTCTCTCAATTTCAATTAGTGATCTCTCTAATTCAATTTGTGCTCTCTCTAATTCAATTTGAGCTCTCTCTAATTCAATTTCATTAATAGAGAGAGCATGAATTAAATTTGAGAGAGCACTAATTGAATTTGAGATATCACTAATTGAATTTGAGAGAGCACAAATTGAATTAGAGAGAGCACTAATTGAATTTGAGAGAGCACTAATTGAATTAGAGAGAGCATTAAATGTATGTGTTTTTGAGCTCTCTGCAAATAATATAGAGCTAGCACGAATTCAATTAATGCTCTCTCTAATTCAATTAGAGATCTCTCTATTTCAATTGGTGCTCTCTCTAATTGAATTTGTGCTCTCTCTAATTGCATTTGGGCTCTCTCTAATTACAATTTGTGCTCTCTCTAATTCAATCTGTGCTCTCTCTAATTCAATGTGTGCTCTCTCTAATTGAATTTGTGCTCTTTCTAATTCAATTTGTGCTCTCTCTAATTCAATTTGTGCTTCTCTAATTCAATTTGTGCTCTCTCTATTAATTATCATTACAGCTAGCGCTAATTGAATTAAAGAGACGACATCTTGTATATCTTGACGGCTATTCTACATAAATGTATCGTCATTTTACCTAAATATATGCACTACATAATGTTTGTAGATTAATAGTATTCGTATATGTTGGTATTTATACTTTCCATTCAAAACTTGATTATAAAAGGTATGATTAGTCAGTGTTAGGAACAATACAAAATTATTAATATTTGAACTTTGACCTTGAATATAACCTTGACCCTGCATCACATGTCATCTTCCTTTACTTCAAATTTTAGTTCTTATTATAGTATGCATATAATATTGCCATCAAACATTGAAGCACTGGTTTATAGAGTGATTTGAACAATTATACATGTTAATGCTTATTTTCAAAACAGCGGCCATCTTGGACGCCATCTTGAATATCTCCATGGTTACTCGACATATTTCCATTTCAACTATATATGTTCATTATATATTGTCTGTAGAGTATTCTGATATGCTGATATGTATACTTTTGTAAAATGTGTAGGGTCCGTACCTCAGACTGACTGGCATTGGAACATATACATATTTTCATTGAAGTTGATCTCTTTGTGCTGAAATATTTTGGATTCCTGTCCTCGAGATGTACAGCAACATGACACATATTTTGATTTCGTCAAATATTGAAGTTGATTTTTCACCAAAAGTGGAACATACTTTGTACACTATATCATAGAATAGCCGTCCAGGATGTTGAATATATATTCAATTTATCAATCAGCGAGTGTCCTAAATTTGCAAAACTATGTCAAACCACTGCGAGGAGGAGGAGGCAAACTTCGAACAACAGTATGTACTGTGTAACTGTGTATCCCCTCATATCGTGTAGATACAAAAGTTCTTTCCGTATCTTCACATTGTTCATATTATGACTAGTGTAGAGCCACGTCAGTCTGTGTGGATCATTGGTGACCAGTGTATACACATGTCAGTCTCTCCAATTCAATTAGTGATCTCTTTAATTGAATTTGTGCTCTCTCTAATTGAATTTGTGCTCTCTCTAATTCAATCTGTGCTCTCTCTAATTCAATTAGTGCTCTCTATAATTGAATTTGTGCTCTCTCTAATTCAATTTGTGCTCTCTCTAATTCAATTTGTGCTCTCTCTAATTCAATTAGTGCTCTCTCCAATTGAATTTGTGCTCTCTCTAATTCAATTTGTGCTCTCTCTAATTCAATTTGTGCTCTCTCTCTCTTTTAATTATCATTACAGCTAGCGCTAATTGAATTAAAGAGAGCACAAATTGAATTTGAGAGAGCACAAATTGAATTAGAGAGAGCACAAATTGAATTAGAGAGATCACTAATTGAAATTGAGAGAGCACAAATTGAATTAGAGAGAGCACTAATTATTTGAAGCTAGCATTAATTATTTGAGTTTATGTAGATTTGGCGTTCCATACAGGTATGATGTATTGAAATATTGAAGTAATCTATCGAGGGATATAGAAGTAATGACAGAATTTAGAAACTCCGGCGAACTTCTTAATGTGCGAACAAGTTGAAAGTTGTGTAGGTCAAAAGGTCAATGTCATATTAATGACACCATGGAATATTAAGAAGTTCGCCGGAGTTGTGTTTCATAAGCACATTGTAGTCCTTGACAATGTAATAGGACTGGTAAAAACCACATGCAAATATTCCATCTCTGCCAAAAGTTATGTAGGTTATAATTTTAAATTACCTTGTATTATGCTGGAAATGCTGTGACGTCATAGATTACCCATACATGCTTAGTTTCATTTATTTATAAGATTTTTATTTTTAACATTCTGTCTTCATTAATTTCATATATTGATCACGCATACGTAAATACATATTAAACAGAAAACAGAAGTTGTATGAACAATACGATTGTGGCTGGCAGGTGGGAGCATGCGATGGATACTTTAACGATAATGATTCATCCTTACCGGTATCCCGAACGGAGACCTGTAGCCTATTTCACCAACATTGCAAAGTACCGTATACTTTTCTAGTAAAGTATACTTTGAGGGAGTAATCATTTATTTTTCCTGAAATGCATTATTTCGTATATAACTAACGACTGCATATATTTGATTAAAAGTATGCAGAATTATTATACTGAATTTATTACATTATCACAGCCAAAATGGCTGTGATAATGTAATAAATTCAGTATACTAAAAATTAATAAATTTATCCTAAAATTGAAAATTTCTCCCTCAAAGTATACTTTGCTAGATAAGTATACTTTGCAATTTTGATGAAATAGGCTACTGGTGTGGCGCTCATGTACGTCTTTGTCACTTTTGTATGTGATGGTTTAATCTGGGTATACCCATTGTATGAGTAATAAGATTATTCCTAACTTGGGTATTTGACCTTGTTTTATAATTATAATACGAGAACACGAGCAACTGACAGTCAATGATGCTGTAATCAACGCACCTTATGTCAGCTGGCTCTAAAGAGAAATGTGCAACACACCGTATCTATTTTGTTGTGCCGGTACAAACCGTAGCTTGTTTTTGCGCAACACCGTATCCTTTTATACAATTTATTACGGAAACTCTGCACCATAACAGGGGGGTACACACCATACCAAGATAAATCAGAAAATGCCATAAAAAACATGTCATATCCTGCGTGTAGAGAGCTGACACTTTCCACGGATCATTTAGAATGTATGTACTCGATATCGCCACCGAAAAGGGACAATAAGACGCGTTTGTTATCCAGAAATCGGCACTTTCATCATGCTCCCTCGATTCAAAATTCACGCACAAAAAGGTGTCGTGTTTGCAAGCGAATCATTCAGAAAATACGTTGTCATTCGTATTGTGATCGTGATCGTTGGAAATCATATTCATTTCTGCGTCTGTACATACCACATACGTTGCTGATAATGTCTTGTAAGCTGTAAAATATTTAATTAAACCGATACTCACCTGCTGTCGTCCCGCGACTCCATCTTGGCGACGTGTATATACCCTTGTCTGCACCATATCATGGAAACTACCCACCGTATCACAATACCGACAGTGTACTAGCTATTTTTTTTGTCGTCTGTTGTTTATTTTTTATTTTACATTTTTATCATCAAAAACATGCTTTGACAGCACTTTAGAATCATTTCCATTGGAAATGATTCTGAAGTGCTGTCAAACCATGTTTTTATTGAGAAATAAGGCAATATATAAAAGCAACAGCAGACGACAATTGTTGCTCCCTCCTATCACGCATATGTATGTATGTCTATGATAGGAGGGAGTAAAGAATAAAAGCATAGCTTATACTTTTTAATTTGTTGATGCTTTTAGGTATATTTAATGTATTTATAGACCTTGGTCCGTTACTTCAAGGTGTGAGTGAGCTATAGTGAGTGACTCATTATCTGGGGTTTCACCATTCAACAGAAAGGTCACACATAGATGGGATATCACCTGTATGGTGGGAGCACTGTACATACAGCACTGAATTCACAATACAAATACTAAGCACGGACATATAGTGTCCTTATCCGGTGCCAAGCACCTTAAATTACTACACATGATCACTTGGCCCCAGTTGTGAATCCCAGTAAGATTTTAACACTATAGGAGAATCATTATGCTTGCAAACAGTGTAGATCCATATGAGCCGGCTCGTAACGAGCAGTCTCATCAGGATCTGCACCGTTTACGGATATCTTTTGGTTTCTAATAACAATACCCCTCTCTGATAAATGGAAAAGTCTGAAGAATAACATGGGAGTGTCCATTTCAGTTTTTTAGAGGCAAAAGGGTTAATATATTAACCCGAAAGTTCGCTATGGCGGTTTATGCAAACAGTGCAGATCCAGATGAGCCGGCTCGTAACGAGCCGTCTCATCAGGATCTGTACTTTTTGAAAGTAATTTTCATATTTTGTAGAACAAAACATACCCTGTTCATAAATGGACTAGTCTTAAAACCATTTGTTGACGGTTGGATTGGTTGCAAAATCAACATATTTAAATCCATTCCAGTTACTTAGGGGTGAAAGGGTTAATTCTCATAGACAAGATTCATCGCTAAGAGATGCAAATCATCCCATTCTCCCACCATGGCATCAGAAGTTGGTTTGTTTATTCGTGTTTAACAGCCTATCAACAGCTAAGGTCATGTAAGGCCAGGCAAACGGGTTTGATCCCGTTTTAACCTGCTGCATTGGGGGTGGGGGGGGGGGGGGAATCCCAAAATCAGAACAGAATATTTACATCGAGAAAAAATATATTCAGCCCTGAAATTAGAATAACCTGACCTGGTGCCAGTTCCATACCACACCAAAGTCACTTGGCCCCTTCCCATAAATGTGATTATGAATAATCACAATACTCACATAAGGGGTATAACCAGATTCAACTGTTACATACAAAATGCCAAAGACGTATGTGAGGGCCAAACCAGGTCTCCAGTCGGAATTCAGGTAAGGATGAACCCTGATCGTTAAATTACCCATGCATGCTCCCACTTGCCACCCACAATCTCACTTTAAGCCAGCATACAAGGTGCATGATCATGTGATTGCAACAACAACAACGTCGCCCACTCCAAAATAAGTATTATTTGATATTTTCCTTAATATGCAACAGATTTTGATGAAATATGGTGCAGCAAACGCGGTCTTCAAGAGCTGCATTTGGTGGTCCAGGGAGTTCGGCACAGACTTATGTCGTTTTTACACAGAGACCACCAAATGCAGCTTAACAAGACGCGTTTGATGCGCCATATTTCATCAAAATCCGTTACGTAATAAGGACAATATAAAAGAATACGTACTTTGAATCAGATGGATTCTGGAAGTTTCAGTACTTGTTGTTGTTGTTAGTACCACGTGATCATACACCTTGGTATAGCTCCTGATCAAATAACACTGTCATCGGATAACGAGCTATACAACTTGTGAGAAGCATGCCTGCTGCACAGGTTGAAGTAACGGACCGAGGTCTATAAATACATTAAATATGCCTAAAAGCATCAATAAATGAACAAAAAATAAGCCAACATTTTTTTTTTTACTCCCTATATATAGACATATAATTATATGAGTAAACTTTATAGGAGTAAACAAATATTTTTTAGATTTTTTTTTCTTCATTTATTGATGCTTTTAGGCATACTTAATGTATTTATAGACCTCGGTCCGTTACTTCAACCTGTGGCCTGCTGCTTATCATCCCCATCCTCCCACCATGGCGCCAGAAGTTGGTTGATGTGTCGGAGTACAATTAATGACAGACAACCATCGTACATCATAAAATAGTTTATTGTCCAGCAAAAACAACTACAGAAATGCACAAATACAATCAAGCAATTTAAAACGAGTCCTAACCCTTAGAATGTGGGAAACAAAAATTGTCGTCTACTGTTGGTTTACATGTTGTCTTCTTTCTCATTACAAACATGGTTTAACAGCACTTTAGAATCATTTCCATAGGAATATATTTATGGTGTTTTATCTGGCACCTAGCTATGCATTGACCAAATACATGCTGACGGATAACAGAATGCTGTATCCAGACTTTGTTTTGTTTAATGTTTACTCAGCTATGCTCATTGTCGGCCTGTGGCCGATTTTACAAACATTGCTAAACATATCTAGCTAAGTATATTTTGAGTAATCATTTATTTTTCCCAAATTCATTATTTCATGTAGAAGTAACGACTGCATATATTTGATGATTAAAAATATGCTGAATTATTATACTGAATTATTACATTATCACAGCCAAAATGGCTGTGATAATGTAATAAATTCAGAATAATAAACATTAATAAATGTATCTTTAAATTGAAAATTTCTCCCTCAAAGTGTACTTGGAAAGATAAGTATACTTAGCAATTTTGGCGAAATCGGCTACAGACCAACATTGTCGAATCCTGTATAGAGTTATATTTAAAAGATATTGGTTATGTATAAACATTAGTGACCAGACACAAAGCATCGAAAATGCATTTTCTGTGTTTGAACACCATTAAGAAGCATATTGCACATTATCACCGACACATATAGTTGCAAACAGTAAATCTTACAATCTACTCCTGTACCATCCGCAGCTGGCTATGGGTGGTACTGTTCGCAACTATGATACATATAGAAGAAATGCTGTAATGTTTCGGACTATCATTGAAGCATGTAAGTAAAATATCACCAGGATTTACACACTATAATTATACGTTAAGACAATTATTTTAAAGGCACTGCGACAGATATGTACAAAAATCAATGAAACAAAACGTAAAAATGATTCAAAAGGATTGACTTTCTGAAGCTATTTAAAAATATGAGACCCTTGAATAAAAAGTTGGGTTTGGCAAAAAATATTTTTAGGGTATAAATGCATAAATCATGAGCCAAAGGTCTGTTGCGTGCAAGCATGACAACAGATACCGCACTCATTTTCAACTTTATTTTGTTTATTTTTCTGTGCATATTCATGTCTGTAGCATACTCTAATACCCTTTAGAATATTTTCATGAAACATTACACATGCATAGATCACGGACCAAAGGCGGGTTGTGTGCAAGAATGACAATACTTGCATCAGTAATGTGTTAGTTATCTCCCTTTGCTTTCTTTGCAGATCAATTTCCTGTCAATCCAAAACTCAATTACTCTTTCAAACACTTTCATGAAATTTCATATTTGCATAAACCATGACCCAAGGTACATCTCAACTAACGTTTAGAATGAAAATCTATTTCTATCAGTGGTCAGTGGATTAGTATTATAATTTCATAACGAAAAAGATTGGAGAAATGGGGCTTATGTGGTTTGTGACCAGTGTAGCTCTTGATCAAATAGTACACTCCCGTAGCCTGGTAGTGATCTATATTGCTCATTAGAAGAATGATGGGCGTTTCATTTATAGAATGGTGAACAGTGCAGATTCTGATCAGACTGCAGATGCACAGGCTGACCTGGATCTACCCTGGTCGCAAAACCCGTAAGCCACATTTCTCCAGTAACAGCCACAAATATTAACACACGGGAATTTGATCAAATAAAATGGTACGTTTGGGTACCATCAATCATGTGCAGTACATCCAGTGAAAAATCAGTAATCGACCATCTGAGATATCATTTGAGACACAGTGCCTTAAAAGGATTAATCTAGAAGTGTGTCCATAGGAACGGATGCCCCCGCTTTCACGCTACATCAAGGTCCATAACTCAAATACAAACCCCAGGTGCACAATTAACGTGTCTGGAAAGTTTGATGACACTTGGTAAAATACTTTCGGAGATACGCAAATTGACTAAATCAAGGGCCATAACTCTGCAGTCACAGGGTGTAAATAAAATAAGCTCCAATGGGCACAACTACACATGGTAATTAGCATATGCAGCATATGCTCAATACATGTAAATCCATCAATTGAAATTTCCAGACGATCCTAAATTTGCACTTACGAACATTTTAGTCGTACAAAGTTTACTGAAACGGGCCCCTGTACTGTACTATACAATTTCACTTTCAAACTTTTTATCACACCAATCAAAATATATACAGTCAACACACGTTTACTTAAAGCCCACGGGACTGCGGAAAATACTTGAAATTTGAGTAAACAGTAGTTATTATATAGGAAAACATGGACTTGGGACCAAGAATTTGACTTTACGGTATCAGTAGTTTTCTGGGACACCCTGTAGATATATGCCACAGGTGATGGGAAAAAATAATCTGATAATCTCTCATTGCATAAATATATAATAATATACTATATATATATATATATACTGTCATGTGATTTTTTCCCCGTCACCTGTGGTATATGCTACTATGTTTGTTTGTTTGTTTATTGGGGTTTAACAGCCTATCAACAGCTAAGGTCATTTAAGGCCGGGTCAATGGGTTTAGTACTAAATCCCATATATTACCTGTACAAGTACATTTTCAAGTACATGTACAAATAGGGGGAAAATCCCAAAATCATAACTGAATATTTACAATAACAAAACAATATATTCAGCCCTGAAATCAGAATAATCCTGATCTGATGCCAGGTCCTCGCCACTCCAGAATCACTTGGCCCCTCCCAAAAGCAGTAGGATCAGTAATAATCTTACTACTTTTATAATGGGCAATAACCCAATTCAACTCCCAGGTAACTAAAGAGCCAAAGATAAAAACGTACCGGAGGGCCAAATCAGGCAAATAGTGATTCCTATAAGGACGAACCCATACCGCTAATTTACACCGTCTCGATCACCCGACCACCACCCACATATGCTACTATGTGATTTAAAGCGATCTCTCATGATACATTTAACTAGACAAAATAAATATTCCTAGAAGCCCATCAACATCATCTACCGTAATAACCCTAAATATTTGGATGTCATTCGTTTTTGTTTTTCCCCAAAACAAATTGTATCCAAATACATTTCTATTAATTATGATAAACAACCATACTACTCATAAATATTTGGATATTTTTTGTTCTGCAAAACCATATATTAATGTGTGTTTCCCAGAATAAACAGTCTCTGAATACTTAGGGTTATTACGGTATGTCATAATACTTTACATGTACACTGGTCAGAAATGAAAGAGTGAGTGAGTGAGTGAGTGAATAGGGTTTAACGTCCGCTTTTCTGACATAGAGGTACAAGCCTCAGGGAGTCTACACGCAGACGGGTCAACGGGGCCGAGTCCCGTATCCACCTGTCCAAGGGGGGTAAATCCCAACTTCAGAACTCAATATTTACAATCAAAATATATATTCAGTCCTGAAATTAGAACAACCTGATCTGGTGCCAGGCCCTCGCCACACCAGCATCATTTATCCCATCCCCTAAAAGTAATAGGATTAGCGCTAATCTTACTTTTATATATGGGGCATAGCCCGACTCAACTCTCACATACAAGAAAGCCAAAAATGCACATGAGGGCCAAATCCGGTATAGTGGGTTCCGGAAAGTATGAACCCAATCGTTAAGCCAGTTTAGTCGCCTTTTACGACAAGCAATGGCTACTGCAGCACTATTCTCAGGATCAGTTGATCCCGCCCCGGTGCCTGCACGGGGCCAGAAATGAAAGAAGCCCAGTTTTGTCAGGTCACGGTCAATATATCAGGCACACATGGATTTTGGTATTTACAAAAGGGCCACGGGCTGGGAAAAGGGGCCATATGACATCTACATGTACAATAATGCTACGTCCTGATCCTCTTGCACATTACCGGATATAATTGATTTATTGGGATTTAACGGCCTATCAACAGCTAAGGTCATTTAAGGCCGGTCAAATGGTTCGATCCCGTCATTTAACCTGTTGCATTTGGGGGTATTTGATTTTGATTTATTGATGTTTAACGGCCTATCAACAGCTAAGGTCATTTAAGGCCTGTAGCCGATTTCATTAAAATTGCAAAGTATACTTTTCTAGCAAAGTATACTTTGAGGGAGAAATTTTCAATTTTAGGATAAATTTATTAATTTTTATTATACTTAATTTATTACATTATCACAGCCACTTTGGCTGTGATAATGTAATAAATTCAGTATAATAATTCTGCATACTTTTAATCATCAAACACATGCAGTCATTTGTTCTATATGACATAATGCATTTCGGAAATATAAATGATTTCTCCCTCAAAGTATACTTTGCTAGATAAGTATACTTTGCAATTTTGATGAAATCGGCTACGGGACCACGGGTTCGATCCCGTTATTTAACCTGCTGCTTTGGGGGAAAATCTCAAAATCAGCACATTCATGGAGTCGGATTAGCGTCTAATCATTTTCCAAGCAATAGTAAGGTCACTTCAGTGGCTGAATGGTGAATAGCATAGGCCCAGATCAGATTGCGCGACTGCGCAGGCTGATCTGAGACTATGCTGGTCGCAAATGTCATAAGCTCCCTTTTATCAGCTGGTGGCCCATGTATCATAGTCACCGGGTAGCAATGCATACTGATTGTCAACAGACTTACATCAAAGATTACCATACTGACTATATGTATACATGTACGAGTCCTACCACAGAAAACAAAGATATTAACTCTTTGCATGCTAGTGGTGAAAATATCAGGCAACAAATTAGTATTTTTCTTATTAACTCGAACAGTAAATATGTATTGGAATTTCCTTAGAATTGCTTCCTCCGGACTCAATTCTAATGTTTGTTTGCTTGCTTGTTTGTTTAGGTTTAACAGCCTATCAACAGCTAAGGTCAGTTAAGGCCGGGTCAATGGGTTTAGTACTAAATCCCATATATTACCTGTACAAGTACATGTACATTTTCAAGTACATGTACAAATGGGGGGAAAATCCCAAAATCAGAACTGAATATTTACAATAAAAAAAAAATATATTCAGCCTTGAAATCAGAATAATCCTGATCTGATGCCAGGTCCTCACCACACCAGAATCACTTGGCCCCCTCCCAAAAGCAGTAGGATCAGTAATAATCTTACTACTTTTATAATGGGCAATAACCCAATTCAACTCCCAGGTAACAAAACGTACCGAGGGCCAAACCAGGCATATCGTGATTCCTGAAAGGAGGAACCCCTACCGTTAATTTACGCTGTCACGTTCAGTAAATATGTATTGGAATTTCATTAGAATTGCATCCTCCGGACTCAATTCCAAGACATATTCATGATATTTACACTGAGAAATAAAAGAGAATTTAATGAATTATCGTCGGCTCTTTTTAAACTTTATAGCCCACAAATTTCCCAGCATGCAAATAGTTAATGACTTTGCAATCATAGCAGCAGTGAAGTATCTACTGTCTGTTTCACGTTTTTCTGCCGACCAACTTTTGGCTATTAAACATATTAGTTCTAAAAAAATATTTTAATATGTGCACTTTTTCATCAATAACAAAAAAAAAATTTATTTAACAAAATTCCATAAAAAAAAAACAAGAACAGTTTTCCTCTGGGAATTTAACATAGGGGCTAAAACAGACATTTTAAAAATAATTTTGTAATTTGTGGACCGATTTGCAAAATCTAAGTATTGTGTTCTTACTTACCGGTACATCATTTTCAGGCTATCTAGCCAGGTTTCTCAGTCATTTTCCACATTATTTTGAAGGTGCATGCCCACTCAGTAGGCACAAAATGTTCTTTATATTAGTGACATCATCCGAGACATTTTATGGCAAAATAAACATTCATTCACCATTACCCCACATATTGATTGGCATAATTTTATATCAGACTTATATTTCCACACTGATATCAGGAGCGATAACCGTGTTTCCTTAAAATGTTAACGGACATTACTATTTATTCTCTGTATTTATTGTTTTGATGTGCAATGATCATACTTTATAATCTGTCGAAAATATTATTTTTTCAGTTGACATACATGTATTTAATTAGTATAAATAATTTAATATCATGCCTCATATGCATATGAAAATAGCCTGATACCACCGCGAGTCACTATTGCTATTGTTTTTAGAACTGGTGGAATAGCGACACAATTATACACTTATTTAATTCATTTTGTGCCTACTGAGTGGACATGTACCTTTAAACTGGAGGCCGACTGATGCATAATTTCTGGTTACACAAGAGCACTTGGTAAATATATTTATTCAAGACATATCAAGAATATGGTACCGGTATATATAAAAAAATTACAGTATTTAAGCGGGAAACATATCTTATTGCCAATCCAACCATTAAAGACAAATTAAATGTATTAAAACACACAAAAAATAAAATTGTGTAAGATAATTTTAACCCTTACACCGCTATCTTATTTTTTTTGTCGTCTGCTGTTTATTTTCTATTTTCCATTTTTATCATCAACAAGAGTGCCGAAGGTCCAATATACGCCCGTCGAGGCAAGGCCAGTTAACAAGGGGACATAACTGATCTTGACTTGATAAACATGTAAACCAAATTTGGTCCGAAAATTTAAAATCAATAGACTTCTTTGTCTTGCCGTGATAAACATGTATACCGAATTTGGTTATGATCGGTCCAGTAGAACTTGAGTTATTGCGTGGACAAGGATACAGAGTGCAAAAATTAAAAATGGCTGCCAAGGGGAGATCAGTATCGGAAATTTCTGCAAAATCAATATCTTCTTTGTCTTGCCATGATAAACATGTATACTGAATTTGGTTTCGATCGGTGTTATTGCGTGGACAATGATACAGAGTGCGAAAATTAAAAATAGCCGCCAAGGGGAGATAAGTCATCGGAAAATCAATAGGCTTCTTCGGCTTGCCGTGATAAACATGTATACCAAATTTGGTTACAATCCGTCAAGTAGACTCTAGTTATTGCGTGGACAAGCTGTGCCCGCCGCCCGCACAAAATGAATACATAATACGTCCCATTTTTTCAAACGGGCGTATAAAAACATGCTTTGACAGCACTTTAGAATAATTTACAACATGCTTTGACAGCACTTCAGAATTATTTCCATTGGAAATGATTCTGAAGTGCTGTCAAACCATGTTTTTATTGAGAAATAAGGCAAGATATAAGGCAAGAAATAAGGCAAGATATAAAAACAACAGCAGACGACAATTGTTGTGTATAGCGGTCTAAGGGTTAAGATAATAATCATCCACCCACACATGAGCCCGAGATGAGGCTCGAACATTCGACCTCCCAGACTTGTATACCTGCAATAGTCCAACGTTGGATTTATTCTTGCTATGATTATCTAACAAATCATCTAGAAATTTACGATTTGGAAAATATCATTGAAATGTTTGACTACATGGAGTTTACTCGACTACCATTTTGAAATACCAGATTTATTTCCCCCCAGAGACATCTGGAAATCCGATGATGAAACGAGTGTGGATCATGAGTTTCTTTGTCCGATTTACAGATGTCATGGGAAATAAATCCGGTATTTGAAAATGGTAGTGGAATAAATTGTATATTACATGCTCTTTCAAAAATATTAAAACGTTCATTTTGATATTAGTGTATGAATTGTTTCTCCGCCGGAAATGACGTCAAAACATGACGTAAATTACGTCTCGCGAATGTCTAGGAGGAAATTTTTCCTTTAAGGAAATAAATCCCTCCAGAATCACGGTTAATCACTGGGTAGCATGTAATATTATCACATAATGTGCAACTACCGTGACATAAACACATACATTCAACATGTGTACGAAAATTTTAAAATAAACAAAGAAAGCCATGCTCAGCATGCATTTCTTTATCTGTTTTAAAAACAATTTCCAAAACAGTAAACAATCAGGAAATTGATTGTCAACAAAATCATGCTCAGCACTTTTATCACCATATAATCATGTTAAAATATAAATTTCAAAACAGTAATATTCAATAACCTATAATTCTCTCAATTGATTGTCATAAAAACATTGGATAATATGAGACACGCCATGTGATTTTGTACCTAAGAACATGTGGGATTTTTTATGAAATATATCTAATGCATCTTTCCAAGTCAATTCTCCAAACGTCTACTCAAAATCATGTAGTTTGATTGGCCGAGACTGAGCACAGCTCAGTCTCGACCAATCAAACTACCTGCTTTTGAGCATGAGAATGGACTCAATTCTGGAGAAAGTTTCATAATCATGGGCTGGAGCGCTACACTGGCAATAAACTCAATAAGCCCCCAGAGCTGCAGTTAAGCTGCGTATTTGCATAAATACCCAATTAAAATTTCCAAAAACCCAATTGAAATCAGAAGTAGTGAGTATCAAAAAGCAATGAAAAAAATTGTGGTATCTTTATCATGCTGTAGAAAACAATAAACATACCACAAATATAGCATATTTTTTTATTTTTCAATGAAAACACATCTTGGTATTTCATTAGAATTGTCTCCATGGAGACAATTCTAATGAAATACCAAGATGTGTTTTCATTTAGAAGCAAACTATTCAATAAGTGAGGTCTGCTGATGTGTAAACAGTAATGTGATTCTATTTTACACGATTAACATTTTGAAATACCAAATTGCTTCAGAAATGATGGAGTGACAATACTCAATTACTACTTCCTTATCTGGAGCCCTGAGCCCCCTTTCCCGTGGTGGGTCTCGCATATTCATCCACAATCACACAGTGCAACATAGTCCTTTAATTGTCTCGGCAGACTGAGCTCATTCATTTTCAAGAGCGGGCGATCGCCAAGTTGGTGACGAATACTGGCACGACATAACTGCTGTAGACTTGACGGGTTACGCGACATCGCTAATAGACTCTCGCAGAACTTGCGATGACATCGCAGCTCTTTCGGAATGTCTCCAGTTTTCTGTAACATAAACAACAAGAGTTGTCAGAAGACAACGAAGCTCGCCTGTTGGCATCCTTCACTCAAACTTGGCACAGTTGTATAAAAAACATGAATGTTATGTAACTTGACCTTGGGTTAAGGGGTGTGCGGTGGACCTTGAAATTGAGGTCAGTGGTGGAAGGTGGGTCGTGGATTTGCTATAGCATGATATAGCATATTAAGATGAATGCATGTATGACATATCAATGCACTCCCTGAAAACAGAAATAAAACAAAATTTAACCCAACGTTAAGTTTATGAACGCACTTAGTTGGTGATTTTCTACAGCATGATAGCACATTCATACATGCATTCCTCATGTGAATAGCTAAGTTTGTGACCTTGACCTTGGGGAAAGGGGTGGGGGAGGGTGGGTCATGGATATGCTGTAGCATAATAGAGGATCATCAGATGAATGGATGTATGAAATATCAAGGCGTTCCTTGTAAAGAAACAGATGTTATAAAAAGACATTTACTCCAACGTTAAGTTTATGATGTTTATCTTGGGGAAAGGGGTGGGGGTGGGTCATGGATTTGCTGTAGCACAATAGAGGATCATCAGATGAATGCATGTATGAAATATCAAAGCGCTCAAAGTGTAAAGAAACAAAAGTTACACAACATTTACCCCAACGTTAAGTTTATGAACATGCTAAGTTTGTGACCTTGACCTTTGGGTAAGGGTTGGGTGGTGGGTTGTAGATTTGCTACAGCATGATAGAGGGTCATCTGTGGAGTGCATGTATGAACTATCATGGCGTTCCATGAAAGGAAACAGAAGTTATAAGAAATTTACCCCAACGTTAAGTTTATGAATGTGCTAGGTTTGTGACCTTGACCTTGGGGTAAGGGATGGGCCATGAGTCATGGATTTGCTATAGCACGATAGAGTATCATCAGATGAATGCATGTATGAAATAACAAGGCGTTCCATGAAAAAAACAGATGTTATAAAACATTTACCCCAACGTGAAGTTTATGAGTGAGTGAGTGAGTGAATAGGGTTTAACGTCCGCTTTTCTGACATAGAGGTACAAG
The DNA here is from genome assembly GCA_029237695.1 of Conchocele bisecta. NCBI lineage: Eukaryota > Metazoa > Mollusca > Bivalvia > Lucinida > Thyasiridae > Conchocele > Conchocele bisecta. Next base: position 52,823,016 of record CM055266.1, read on the forward strand.
CCTCAGGGAGTCTACACGCAGACGGGTCAACGGGGTCGTGTCCCGTATCCACCTGTCCGAGGGGGGTAAATCCCAACTTCAGAACTCAATATTTACAATCAAAATATATATTCAGTCCTGAAATTAGAACACCCTGATCTGGTGCCAGGCCCTCGCCACACCAGCATCATTTATCCCATCCCCTGAAAGTAATAGGATTAGCGCTAATCTTACTTTTATATATGGGGCATAGCCTGACTCAACTCTCACATACAAGAAAGCCAAAAATGTACATGAGGGCCAAATCCGGTATAGCGGGTTCCGGAAAGTATGAACACAATCGTTAAGCCAGTTTAGTCGCCTTTTACGACAAGCAATGGCTACTGCAGCACTATTCTCAGGATCAGTTGATCCCGCCCCGGTGCCTGCACGGGGCGTTAAGTTTATGAATGTGCTAAGTTTGTGACCTTGACCTTGGGGTAAGGGGTGGGCGGTGGTTCATGGATTTGCTACAGCATGATAGAGGGTCATCTGAGGAATGTATGTATGAAATAACAAGGTGTTCCATGAAAGGAAACAGAAGTTATAAGACATTTACCCCAACGTTAAGTTTGTGGACGCCGACGCGGACGCCGACGAGACGCCGATGCCGACTCCGACGACGCCGGGCGTATGCCATAAGCTCTTCTGCACTTCGTGCAGGCGAGCTAAAAATGTTTAACTGACTAGCCAAGTATATTTTTCTGGTATTGTGAAAGGTGTTATGGTTCACTAATTGTGCTTACTGTAAAAGTAATAGCGGAAATGCATTACAAGCTCATCTCCCATATTTATCACAGTCCATGGTAGTATATAGTATAAAGCATAAAAAATGTAAACTCCTTTGAATTATATCAAATAAATAGTGAGTTTAGTTGATATAGGTCATTCTAATGCATCAAAAATAGAAACAACGCATCCGATAGGTCAATTGTAATCACAGCCTATAAAATATGAAAAATCACAGCATATAAAACCCTCCATTTTACCAGTCTGTGTTTTATTGACAGATTTATGTAACCATACACGCTTTTGTCAACAATGGTGGTGGGTAATCCAATATTTTCCCAAATCATTTTCGGCACATTTTCAGTTATCTATTCTGCCATCTTGATTTGTATAACCCAAGGCCGAAAAGAAGAATCGAACCAACGACTGACTTCAGTGTGGCCATTCAACAAATTATCAAAAATATTCAGTACCCCACCCACTCAATATACATGCATCCAGCAGAATATCAAAAGCTCAAATGCAAGCTCAATATGCCAGTACCAGCCTAGTACAATTTTACGAATTACAATGAGCACATACATGACTATGCATATTAAATTGTAGGAAATCACCTGTTGATACTACACATAGAAAGTAATACAATTGTTAAAAGAAGCTTTAGAGTTGAGTACATGTATATATGTGTAGAAAAAGTCCCGTTAATCTCAATTTGAAATGAGAATATTCTTCAGCGGAGTTACATTTCTTCAACTTCATTTGGTGCGAGACTTCATCACTGTTCGTGATATGCTCCGAAGTTTCACAAAGCAGGGAGCACACTATAAAGCATTAGAATGGGGATAACCATGCTTTGTTTTTCCATCTGGAGCGGTATGTGTGAGGTTTTATGGTCCGATAATGAGTTTTACGGCTCCACTAACGAGTCGCTGTAAAACTGATTCACAGACCATAAAACCTCCCACATACCGCTCCAAATTGAAAAACAAAGCATGGTTATTCCCTAATCCGTAGTCAATAAATTGACAAACTGCATATTTTATACCTGCATATTGAATATCTCACACATCATCTGCCCTTAATGGAATAGACTGAAAAACAACATGGAACAGTCTTTTCCAGGAGTACTGTAATAGCCCTATATTCGGACTCAGTATATTCTAGGAAACACATATAAATATCTGTAGCCAATTTCATCAACATTGCAAAGTACACTTATCTAGGAATGTATACTTTGAGGGAGAAATTTTCAATTTAAGGATAAATTTATTAATTTTTATTATACTGAATATATTACATTATCACAGCCATTTGGCTGTGATAATGTAATAAATTCAGTATAATAATTCAGCATACTTTTAATCATCAAAAATATGCAGTCGTTAGTTCTATATGAAATAATGCATTGTGGGAAAAATGAATGATTACTCCCTCAAAGTATACTTTGCTAGATAAGTATACATGTACTTTGCAATTTTGATGAAATCGGCTACTAGTTTCCCACAACAAAGAGAGTCCCAATGTTTAGGGTTCGTATGCTTGTACTGAATTATCGCAATAATAATATATTTGGATAATAGGGGTTTCCCAAAACAAATGGTGTCCAAATATTTACACTTATTACGGTAAAACAATTAACAATGCCATACCAGGTTTCGGAATGACAGCCGCGCCCCGGCAGCTATAAGGTACTTGATCACGTCTATCTGACCGCTGGACGCTGCAACATACATCGGGGTCACACCCCAGTTGTCCGCAATATTCACGTCCGCACCATGCTGCAATGGAAATATGTGAAATGTGAATTTCTTTTTATCATGTCAACACAGTGAGTATGTGCCGTGAAACACAGTGCCGTGAAACATTTTTGATATCCTGTCGATACGACCTAATCACTGTGTATGAATATGTCCGGTGTTTGAGGTTATTTTTTTGCATTTTAAAGCCATTTTTAGAATAGTAGGTAGTAGTTTACACCACACATGACTTGGAAAAGTCGCGGGAATACTGGACGAGGCCTTCCGGCCTTCGTCCAGTATTCCCGCGACTTTCCCATATAAGGAGTAATGACCTTGGAAATGTCACAATATTGTGTTTCCTTCAACCAATCAAATAATTTTCAATAAGCATACATAAGTGGTAGTTATATGCATTGTATTATACAAGTATACCCAACTGTGTATGATTGTGTAGATAGTAGATACTTTTTAGTAAATATTCAAAAAGTCACACTCCCCCCCATAACAAAATATTTGATATTTTGTCAAATATTTATTTTATAGAGAATATTTTTTTATTTTTTTTTAATATAATTTTGAAATTTGAGGACCCAGTTTAAAAATCTAAAAAAAGGGTTGTCTTAATTATATCATTACCAAACTATCAATCGAGGTTGTGCTGTCACTTTCCAAATTCCTTTTCTTTTTCGATCCTCCACCACCTTTTTGCCCCATACACTTGTTTCTCACGGTAAAATCAATATTTAATTGAATTTCATCGAATAAAAAACAATGGGGAGGGTGACGTTTTTGCTGATGAAAAAGTACTTACATTTAAATCATTTTTAGATTTAATCTGTGCAATAGGCCACATTAGATAACAGAACAATAAAATGCGGCCAATCGGCACACGAATGCGCCCGGTGGCAGATTGAAGAAACTGTGGAAAAGTTAATTAACCGAAAGTGATAAGTATTCATAAGCACAGTTTTGAAGGTCAAAAGTTCAAGGTCATATTATGGGCACCATGGATGTGTGGCATTTGTCCACAGATTTGATGTATTAAAATAGTAAAGTAATCCATCAAGGAATATAGAAGTAATGACAGAATTGAGAAACTCTGGCGAACTTATTAATGTGTGTAAAAGTTCAAAATTGTTAAGGTAAAAAGGTCATGGTCATATTAAGGGCAGCATGGGTGTGTGGCATTTGTCCACAAGTATGATGTATTGAAATATTAAAGTAATCTATCAAGGGATATAGAAGTAATTGAGAAACTCTGGCGAACTTATTAATGTGCGAAAAAGTTCAAAGTTGTGAAGGTCAAAAGGTCAAGGTCCTATTTAGGGCAGCATGGATGTGTGACATTTGTCCAGAAGTATGCTGTGTTTAAATATTTCCGTAATCCTTCAAGGAATATAGAGGTTATGACAGAATTGAGAAACTCTGGTGAACTTCTTAATGTGGGAAAAACTTCAAAGCTGTGAAGGTCTAAAGGTCAAGTTCATATTAAGGGCAACATGGATGTGTGGCATTTGTAAACAAGTATACTGTGTTGAATTATTTATGTAATCCTTCAAGTGATATAGAAGTTACATGTATGACACAATTGAGAAACTATTGGAGAACTTCTTAATGTGCCAGAAACACGGACGGACACACAGCCCAAACACTAATTGCCTCCGGCTCTACCGAGACCGGGGGCATAAAAACATGGAACAGACAGTAGTGGGATGGAAATACTTGTACTAAGAATGTATTTTGTCACGCCTAGGGTGGGGATTCAACCCACAACCTCCGTTACTGAAGACATTGTGATATGATTTGTTGCCTGGTACACTTACTTCACTGGATCAGTTGGCCCTAGGTGTAAATCACAGTAACTGAATGGCGAGTAGTGTAGGCCCTGATCAGATTACACTTTCCCAGTATTATACAGCCAGACAATTCTAACACATCAACTTACCATAATAACTTTAAATATTTGGACACAATTTGCTTTGGGAAACCCCTATTTAATAGGGGTTTCCCAAGGCAAATTGCATCCAAATACATTGTTATTGTGATTAGACCACTATTGCCATACTAACCCTTAATATTGGCACGCTCACTGTTGTAGGGAAACCATATAGTTTTATGTGTTTCCCCAAATAAATGGTGTCCGAATATTTAGGGTTATTATAGTACATTTGTAATCACTTACCCGGATAAGAAGTAAGGCACATTCAGGGTACAGGCCGGCAACCGCGTGTAGCGGGGTGCCGCCATGTCGGCACTGCGGGGACACGTGGGCCCCAAACTTCAGCAGCACCTCAATACAGGCCCGGTGGCCCTTATACGCAGCCCAGTATAGCGGCGTCTTCCCATAGTAATCCTTACGGTCAATGTTCACTGTGCCTGAAGTCAATGGGCAACCATTTCATAAAATGTGGCTAAATGAGAGATCCGATACAATGTGGGTCATTTTGGGAGAGATCCGACACAATGTGGGTCATTTCGGCAGAGATCCGACACAACATGGCTCATTTTCCGAGAGATCGGACACAATGTGGCTCATTTTGGGAGAGATCTGACACAACATGGCTCATTTTCCGACAGATCCGACACAATGTGGCTCATTTTGGGAGAGATCCGACATAATGTGGCTCATTTTGGGAGAGATCCGACACAACATGGCTCATTTTCCTAGAGATCCGACACAATGTGGCTCATTTTCCGAGAGATCCGACACAATGTGGCTCATTTTGGGAGAGATCCGACACAACATGGCTCAGTTTCCAACAGTTCCGACATAATGTGGCTCATTTTGGGAGAGATCTGACATAATGTGGCTTATTTCAGGAGAGATCCAACACAATGTGGTTCATTTAGAGAGATCCGACACAACGTGGCTCATTTCAGAAGATCCGACACAATGCGGCTCATTTCAGAAGATCGGGCACAATGTGGCTCATTTTGAGAGAGATCCAACACAATGTGGCTCATCCGGGGAGAGATCTGATTCAACTTTGCAATTGTTTGGAGAGATCTTATAAACTAGGGCTTATTTATCCCAAAATCTGATAAAATGGGGCTTATTTCAGATGCAGACCCAGGACTCCAGATAAGGAATTAGTAACTGAGTATTGTCACTCAATCATTTCTGAAGCAATTGGGTATTTCAAAATTTTAATTGGGTAAAATATAATCACACTACTGTTTACTGTTTAATAATTCCAGCACAAAAATATTTACACAATTCCCTAACATTTGATTGGTCCGTAGCAAGTCTCTGTCCAGAATTTATATCCCAGTAAACTCCCATGCCGAACTATTTTCCGTAACCGTCAGGCGCAGTTAAATAATTCTTAAGAAAACGGAAAATGAACACATTTTCTTGATGAATTTATTTCAAATGCTGGAATTATAAGGAATGAATGGCCTTTTTGTGGAATTTATCGGGGATATAAACTTGGAAAAGTCGCAGGAATACTGGACGAGGCTTGCCAAAAACCCAAGTGAAATCAGAAGTAGCGATAAAAAGCAATAAAAACAAATTGTGGTACCTTTATCATGCTGCAGAAAACAATAAACAGACCACAAATATAGCATATTTCTCTTATTTTCCATGAAAACACATCTTGGTATTTCATTACAATGACATGGTTTCATTTCGAAGCAAACGATTCAATAATTGCTGTCTGTTGATGTGTAAACAGTAGTGTGATTTTATTTTACCCAATTAAAATTTTGCAATACCCAATTGCTTCAGAAATGATGGAGTGACAATACTCAATTACTAATTCCTTATCTGGAGCTCTGCTGATCAGAAATGAAATAAATCTGGCATTTTCAGGTTGTGACTCATTCAATTTACAAATCACTAATCAAGCAGTTTGACAGTAACAATGAACACCAGCATAAACAGTTTAACACACCTTATTCTCGGAATAGCCAATGTGGCCGAGACATTGGGCTTATTGAATTTGTGACCAGTGAATCATTTGATCAAATACCACAGGGGCGCCAGAATCATCATAAGATTGGTCCGGCGAATCTACTGCTTGTCCCCACTACCCACCCAAAGTGTATGTTGTTACCACTCAGTTGAACCGTCTCACCGAGACGGTTCAACTGAGTGGTAACAACAAACACTTTTGATAAGAAATTAGAAAATTTCCAAAAAAATAATTTGCATACCGGTTTTTTTATACATGAATTACAAATATGTTAAAATTATTGATCCGGCAGTTGCTGGACCTGCCGGACCTGTTTCGACGCCCCTGTATGTACCACACTTCTGTAGTCTGTTAAAGATCTGTATCCCTTGCGGATGCACAGTCTGATCTGGATCTACACTGGTCGTAAAACCCATAAGACCAATTTCTCCAGTCACAGCCACAAATATGCATGCCATACTTCTTACCTGTCTTGTGTATGATTTCATGTATCCTGCGTACATTTCCGTGACTGGCTGCATAGTGCAGGTCTGTCCAGTTGTGATTGTAGCTGGGCGGCGGCAATCTGAAACAGAAATTGATCGACTGATTGGAGTTTTATGTCCATTCAACAGTGAGGTCACATGAAGATGGGAATAGAAAGTAAATGAGTTTAAAGGTACCTGCCCACTCAGTAGACACATTATGTTTTTTTATATCAGAGACATCATCTGTGACATTTTCTGTCAAATAAACATTCATTCACCATTACCCCACATATTGATTGGCATTAATATACATTTCATATCAGACGTAAATTTCCACACTGATATCAGGGTCGATAACCGTGTTTCCTTTTTTCTGTATTTATTTTTGGATGTGCAATTATCATACTTTATAATCTGTCGAAAATATTATTTAATTAGTAAAAATAATTAAAAAATATTATGCCTCCTTTGCATATGAAAATAGCCTGATACCACCGCGTGTCACTATCAGTAAAATAAATATTATTAAATGATTATATTTGTATAGTGACATACTTGTACACTTATTTAATTCCTATAAAGAACATTTTGTGCATACTGAGTGGGCATGTACATGTACTTTTAATGTCCCAGCAACAGCTAAGGTCATATAGAGACAGGAACACAGTTTTAAAGTCTCATACGACACACCAGTGAGATGGAAATACTATGTAAGCCACAGGGTGAAGTAACGGACCGAGGTCTATAAATACATTAAATATGCCTAAAAGCATAAATAAATGAAGAAAAAAAATAAAATTTGTTTACCCCTTCCATCTAACCATAATGGTTAGATGGAAGGGGTAAACAAAATTATTTTTTTTCTTCATTTATTTATGCTTTTAGGCATATTTAATGTATTTATAGACCTCGGTCCGTTACTTCACCCTGTGATGTAAGCATAGTTCACGCCTCGGGTGAGGATTAAACTCCCAACCTCTGGCATTGAAGTCCAATGCCATATCTCCTAGGCCATGAAACATCCCTGAAAACGGGAATAGACCTGCATGGGGGAAATCATTACAGTGCTGAATAGTGTTTGATATTAGCATGATGAGTTTTATCAACTGAAAGTTGATCAGGCTATGATCTGAATCTACACTAGCTGAAAAGCCAATAAAGCCCAATTTCCCCAGTTAAAGGTACATGTACACACAAAATGTTCGTTAGATATTTCAGATATCAGAGACATCATCTGAGACATTTTCTGGCAAAATAAACATGAATTCACCATTACCCCATTTATTGATTGGCATTATTATACATTATATATAAGCCGTAAATTTACACACTGATATCAGGGGCTATAACTGTGTTTCCTTAAAATGTTAACGGACATTAGTATTTATTCTCTGTATTTATTTTTTGATGTGCAATGATCATACTTTATAATCTGTCGAAAATATTATTTTTTCAGGCGACGCATTTAATTAGTATAAATAATTCAAAAATATCATACCTCATTTACATATGCAAATAGCCTGATACCACCACACGTCTCTATCAGTAAAATACATATTACTAAATGATTATATCTATATAGTGGGCACTCGTAATTTTAGAACTGGTGGAATAGTGATACAATTGTACACTTACTTAACCCTTTCAACACCACAGACCTCTATACAGACAATGTTTGCAAACAGTGCAGATCCAGATGAGCCGGCTCGTAACGAGCCGTCTCATCAGGATCTCCACTGTTTGTTAATAATTTTAAATGTCGTACAGATTACCCTTTTAGAAGAATGGGATAATTTGAATGAACAAAATTAATGAAATAGCGTGAAACATTGGCATGGAACATCCTATTAAGTTACTTGGTGTTGAAAGGGTTAATTTGTATAAAGAACAGTTTGTGCCTACTGAGCAAGCATGCACCTTTAACCATTTCAACACAACAGGCCTATATAGTGGTATTGGCAAATAGTGTAGATCCAGATGAGCCGGCTCGTGACAAGCCGTCTCATCAGGAACAGGTTCGATCCTGTTTTAACCTGCTGCATTCACAGGTTGAAGTAACGGACCGAGGTCTATAAATACATTAAATATGCCCAAAAGCATCAATAAATGAAAAAAAAATAAGTGTAGATCCAGGGGGCCGTTTCACTAAACTTCTTAGGACTAAAATGTTCGTAAGTGCAAAATTATGATAGTCTGTAAATTTCACATTAACAATGTTTTCTTGTAAATAATTAATGGATTTACATTTATTGAGTATAGGCTGCATATGCAGCCTATGCTCAATAAATGTAAATCCATCAATTGAAATTTACAGACGATCATAAATTTGCACTTACGAACATTTTAGTCGTACGAAGTTTAGTGAAACGGGCCCCAGATGAGCCGGCTTGTGATGAGCTGTCTCATCAAGGAACGGGTTCGATCCTGTTTTAACCTGCTGCATTCACAGGTTGAAGTAACGGACCAAGGTCTATAAATACATTAAATATGCCTAAAAGCATCAATAAATGAAAAAACAAGAAACGAGGCAAAGCCACGAAGGCCAGGTTTTTTCCAAGAATAGACACTTGGATAACATAATTATACCCACTTTTTGTAGACTAGACGGCCGTGGCCTGCATGTCGCACCTTGGGGTGAGGCATGGACACTAACAAAATAGATATAGTAGATGGAAAAACTTTAACCAAAAAACTTTAACCGGACACACGGACGGACGGACGGACGGACGGACGGACGGACGGACGGACGTTCTTACAAATGGATACTTATGTGGCTTATCACATGTTAAATATTAGCCACATAAAACGATTTTTAGCCACATAAAAGGATTGTTTAGGTGGCTAATTGTAACCAACCCTATCCTTTACTAAGTCCATAACCCTGTGGGGCTAGCCACATAAGTACACTAAATTGTGCCCGGACGGACGGACGTAAAACTTTAACTGGAAACACGGACGGACGGGCCACCAATAGTGAACAAGGGGCCATTTCCATTGCTCTAGATCAAAGCGATGGCACCTTGTATAACAATAGAATAAGGGGCCATACGGAATAAATCAAAGGATTCTTTTGTGTTAGGCTCCGCCACATGGCCCCTTGTACACCCTTGGTTGCTCGGACGGACGTATGCCAAAATGCCGACGATATCACGCATTCCGCAAGCGTGCACGACAATGATGATAAACACCCATGTGAAGTATCAAGGTAATGGGTGAAGCAGTTGCAGAGATATAGTACACAAACAAGAAACGAGGCAAAGCCACGAAGGCCAGGTTTTTCCAAGCATAGACACTTGGATAACATAATTATACCCACTTTTTGTAGACTAGATGGCCGTGGCCTGCATGTCGCGCCTTGGGGCGAGGCATGGACACTAAAAAAATAGATATAGTAGATGGAAAAACTTTAACCAAAAAACTTTAACCGGACACACGGACGAACGGACGGACGTATGCCAAAATGCCGACGATATCGCGCTTTCCGCAAGCAGGGGCGACAATGATGATAAACACCCATGTGAAGTATCAAGGTATTGGGTGAAGCAGTTGCAGAGATATAGTACATGAAAAAACTTTAACAAAAAAAATTCAAAGTAATTTGACCTTGACATTGGGCACAGGATCGCGCTTTCCGCAAGCAGGTGCGACAATGATGATAAACACCCATGTGAAGTATCAAGGTATTGGGTGAAGCAGTTGCAGAGATATAGTACATGAAAAACCTTTAAAAAAAAATTCAAAGTAATTTGACCTTGACATTGGGCACAGGATCGCGCTTTCCGCAAGCAGGTGCGACAATGATGATAAACACCCATGTGAAGTATCAAGGTATTGGGTGAAGCAGTTGCAGAGATATAGTACACGAAAAAACTTAACAAAAAAATTCAAAGTAATTTGACCTTGACATTGGGCACAGGATCGCGCTTTCCGCAAGCAGGTGCGACAATGATGATAAACACCCATGTGAAGTATCAAGGTATTGGGTGAAGCAGTTGCAGAGATATAGTACACTAAAAAACTTTAACAAAAAAATTCAAAGTAATTTGACCTTGACATTGGGCACAGGATCGCGCTTTCCGCAAACAGGTGCGACAATGATGATAAACACCCATGTGAAGTATCAAGGTATTGGGTGAAGCAGTTGCAGAGATATAGTACACGAAAAAACTTTAACAAAAAAAATTCAAAGTATAATTTGACCTTGACATTGGGCACAGGGGCTGCACGGTTGGGGGTTAGAATAAAAATATGGATGATGATAAACACCCATGTGAAGTTTCAAGGTAATGGGCGAAGCAGTTGCAGAGATATAGTATAACGAAAAAGTAACCAAAAAACTTTAACCAGACGTACATTAAAAAGTTAACGTTGAAAATGGCTAAGTCAATTACGTAGAAATAATAGGTGAAGGTAAAAAAATGGTCACATGTTGGATAGTTGTATGTGGTAGGCACCCCTTGGTTATGAAGCTGTGAAAGTTTGGTGGTCCTAGGTGGTACAGTACCAAAGAAATGGACTAAACACGAAAACTTAACATTGAAAACGCGAAAACTTAACATTGAAAATGGCTAAGTCGATTGCGCGGAAAAAATGGGTCAAGTTAAAAAAAAAGAGTAACATGTTGGATAGTGATATGTGGTGGGCACCCCTTGATTATGAAGCTGTGAAAGTTTGGTGGTCCTAGGTGGTACAGTAACAAAGAAATGGACTCAAACACGAAAACTTAACATTGATTGTGGATGCCGTCCGCCGCCCGCCCGCCCGCCCGGCTTTCGCCAATCCAATAGCCTGGATTTTTTTCTCAAAAAACCTGGCTAAAAATAAGCTAAAAATTTAATGTACATGTATTTATAGACCTCGGTCCGTTACTTCAACCTGTGGCTGCATTGGGGGGAAAATCCCAAAATCAGAACGGAATATTTACATTGATAAAAAATATATTCAGCCCTGAAATTAGAATAACCCGACCTGGTGCCAGGTCCATACCAAGTCACTTGGCCCCTTCCCCTAAAATATGATTACAAACAAGAAACGAGGCAAAGCCACGAAGGCCAGGTTTTTTCCAACGTATGCCAAAATGCCGACGATATCGCGCTTTCTGCAAGCGGGTGCGACAATGATGATAAACACCCATGTGAAGTATCAAGGTAATGGGCGAAGCAGTTGCAGAGATATAGTATAACGAAAAACTTTTAACCAAAAAACTTTAACCAGACGTACATTAAAAAGTTAACGTTGAAAATGGCTAAGTCAATTACGTAGAAATAATAGGTGAAGGTAAAAAAATGGTCACATGTTGGATAGTTGTATGTGGTAGGCACCCCTTGGTTATGAAGCTGTGAAAGTTTGGTGGTCCTAGGTGGTACAGTACCAAAGAAATGGACTTAAACACGAAAACTTAACATTGTAAACGCGAAAACTTAACATTGAAAATGGCTAAGTCGACTGCGCGGAAAAAATGGGTCAAGTTAAAAAAAAAGTAACATGTTGGATAGTAATATGTGGTGGGCACCCCTTGATTATGAAGCTGTGAAAGTTTGGTGGTCCTAGGTGGTACAGTAACAAAAACACGAAAACTTAACATTGATTGTGGACGCCGCCACCGCCCTGTCTGCCCGCCGCCCGCCCACGCCCACCACCCGCCCGCCCGGCTTTCGCCAATCAAATAGCCTGGATTTTTTTCAAAAAAACCTGGCTAATAATCATAATACTCGTATAAGGGTTATAACCAGATTCAACTGTCACATACAAAATGCCAAAGACGTATATGAGGGCCAAACCAGGTCTCCAGTCGTAATTCCGGTAAGGATGAACCCCCATTGTTGAATTACCCGTCGTGTATTATTGACTTTCTTCATTATTAAATAGGGAACTAATGATAAAAAATACAATAAATTTGAAAATTGCAAAAAGCAAACAATTTTCTACTTTATTATAGTATTGTCACTACTCAATTTGAAAATCAATGCGTATTTTCACATTGCTGTGAGTATTTTGTACTCCAATTTTGATAATCAATGCATATTCTGCTAAAATACGCCAATACGCACCTTATCTGAAGCTCTGAAGTATATGTTATTAGCACTCATTAGAACTGGCTTAATGAGATCGACATTTTAAATGTTGGTCGCGACTTCCAAGCACACATATATAAAGAAAATATTTCGGATTTTCCTCAAACAAAATGGCACATCCTCATTATGAAACTAAGAAGGTTGTTTTTCAGACAAAAACATCTGTCTCCCCCTACACCACCCCTGCATGTTATCGGGACTTGGAAAATTAGAATTTAAGGCAACAACAGCATATATGTAGCTACCTTGTTTTTCTGCGTAAGTTAGCTGTATATTGGGAGATAATGAAAGGTCAGGCATAAAAAGCAGAAGGTACAATGTACATGTATAATTGAGCTGACGAATGAGATAATCAACCTTATCGGATATGAGATTTTCAATAATTATTTTGATAAATGGCCACAGCTTGCCACAAAGCTCACAAAAGTTGGTGAAATTTATTCCGCATTTGGTCTGGATTTTTTCGCCAACTTTTATTATTGTTTACAGGAAATATGACAATTTTTCACAACCATTTATGGCCAATATCCAATAAGGTTGATTATCTCATGCGTTGGCCCATATGTTAAAATACATACTGTTACCAGATTGACAGCAGTTCAAGGACTGTTTGAGAGAGCAGTTGCTGTATTCCAATTTTGAATATTGTGTGATTTCTTCACTACACAGTTATGATGATTATGTAGCTATGATTTGTTTGTTTGTTTGTTTGTTGTGTTTTAACGGCCTATCAACAGCTAAGGTCATTTAAGGCCTGGTCAATGGGTTTAGTACTAAATCCCATATATTACCTGTACAAGTACATGTACATGTTCAAGTACATGTACAAATGGGGGTGGGGGAATCCCAAAATCAGAACTGAATATTTACAATAAACTAGATGGCCGCAGCCTGCATGTCGCGCCTTGGGGCGAGGCATGGACACTAAAAAAAGAGATATAGTAGACGGAAAAACTTTAACCAAAAAACTTTAACCGGACACACGTACGTACGTAGTACGTACGGACGGACGTACGTACGCCAAAGTGCCGACTATATCGCGCTTTCCGCAAGCGGTCGCGACAAAAACTTTAACCAAAAGTAATTAGACCTTGACATTGGGCACAGGGGCCGCACGGGAATGGGGTAGAATGAAAATATAGACGATGATAAACACCCATGTGAAGTTTCAAGGTAATGGGCAAAGCAGGTGCAGAGATATAGTACATGAAAAAACATTAACCAAAAACATTAACCAAAAACTTCAAAGTAATTTGACCTTGACATTGGGCACAGGGGCCGCACGGGTGGCGGGTAGAATGAAAATATGGATGATGATAAACAGGCATGTGAAGGTTCAAGGTAATGGGCAAACAAGGTGCATAGATATAGTACATGAAAAAACTTTAACCAAAAACTTTAAAAACCGTATTTGAACCGTAAAAAGAAAATGAAAAAATGGATGATGATAAACTTTAACCGGACACACGTATGTACGTACGTACATACGCCAAAGTGCCGACTATATCACGCTTTCCGCAAGCGGTCGCGACAAAAAAACTATATATACAGCCCTGAAATCAGATTAATCCTGATCTGATGCCAGGTCCTCGCCACACCAGAATCACTTGGCCCCCTCCCAAAAGCAGTAGGATCAGTAATAACCTTACTACTTTTATAATGGGCAATAACCCAATTCAATTCCCAGGTAACAAAAGAGCCAAAGATAAAAACGTACCTGAGGGCCAAACCAGGCAAATCGTGATTCCTATATGGAGTAACCCCTACCGTTAATTTACGCAGCCGCGCTCACCCGACTAACCACCCACAGAATGTAGCTATGAAGGTTTTCACCGAGTGTTGTAATACAACCTTTACATTTCATTAGCCCTTAGACTGCTCTTATTTTTTTGGCGTCTGCTGTTATTTTCTATTTTCCATTTTTATCATCAAAACATGCTTTAACAGCACTTTAGAATAATTTACAACATGCTTTGACAGCACTTCAGAATCATTTCCATTGCACCTTCACATGATGACAAATATTCCTGCAAAATTTCGCAACTCTCACTCAAATACACTTGGAGAAACGCACGACACAAAATTTGTGACGGACGGACAGACAGACACATCAAAATCACTAGATGCGCAACTCCACATGTTGATAAACATTCTTTAAGGTTTTATGCCTGTAAATCAAATACTTTTGAGTTACCGGCGACACAAGTTAACAAGAGTTGTTAGAAGACAACGAAGCTCGCCTGTTGGCAGCCTTCACTCAAACTTGGCACAGTTGCATAAAGAAAACATGAATATTATATAACTTGACCTTGGGTTAAGGGGCGTGCGGTGGACCTTATTGGGATCAGTGGTGCAAGGTGGGTCGTGGGTTTGCTATAGCATAATATAGCATATTAAGATGAATGCATGTATGAAATATCAATGCGCTCCCTGAAAACAGACGTAAAACAAAATTTAACCCAACGTTAAGTTTAATAGAACACTAAGTTGGTGATTTTCTACAGCATGATAGCTATTCACATGAGGAATGCATGTATGAATGTGTTTATGAACATGCAAAGTTGTGACCTTGACCTTGGGGTAAGGGTTGGGTGGTGGGTTGTGGATTTGCTACAGCATGATAGAGGGTCATCTGAGGAATGCATGTATGAATGTGCTAAGTTTGTGACCTTGACCTTGGGGAAAGGGGTGGGGGGTGTGGGTCATGGATTTGCTGTAGCACAATAGAGGATCAACAGATGAATGCATGTATGACATATCAAAGCGTTCCCTGTAAAGAAACAGAAGTTACACAACATTTACCCCAACGTTATGTTTATGAACATGCAAAGTTGTGACCGGTTGGGTGGTGGGTTGTGGATTTGCTACAGCATGATAGAGGGTCATCTGAGGAATGCATGTATGAAATATCAAGGCATTCCACGAAAGGAAACAGATGTTATAAGACATTTACCCCAACGTTAAGTTAACGAATGTGCTAAGTTTGTGACCTTAACTCTGGGATAAGGAGTGGGCAGTGGGTCATGGATTTGCTATAGCACGATAGAGTATCATCAGATGAATGCATGTATGAAATATCAAGGTGTTCCATGAAAGGAAACAGATGTTATAAGACATTTACCCCAACGTTAAGTTTATGAATGTGCTATGTTTGTGACATTGACCTTTGGGAAAGGGGTGGGGGGTTGGTCGTGGAATTGCTATAGCACAATAGAGTATCATCAGATAAATGCATGTATGAAATATCAAGGCGTTCACTGTAAAGAAACAGAAGTTATAAAAAGACATTTACTCCAACGTTAAGTTTATGATGTTGATCTTGGGGAAAGGGTGGTGGGGGGGGGGGGGGCGGGAAAGGTGGTGGGTGGGGGGGGGGGGGAGGGGGTGGATCATCAGATGAATGCAGGATCATCAATGGAGGATCATCAGATGAATAAGAAATTTACCCCAACGTTAAGTTTACGAATGTGATAAGTTTGTTACCTTGACCTTGGGGTAAGGGTTGGGTGGTGGGTCATGGATTTGCTACAGCATGATAGAGGGTCATCAGAGGAATGCATGTATGAAATAACAAGGTGTTCCATGAAAGGAAACAGAAGTTATAAGGCATTTACCCCAAAGTTAAGTTTGTGGACGCCGACGACGCCGGGGGTATGCCATAAGCTCTTCTGCAATTCGTGCAGGCGAGCTAAAAATCGGCAATTTTCACTAAGTCAAGGGCCATAACTCCGCCCATACTCAATGAATCCGCATCAAAAACCACCAAATGCACAACACAACTTGATAAACATTCTTTTTAGGTTTCATGACTGTAGCTCAAATAGCTTTTCAGTTAAGTGTGATACAAGTTGAAAATCGTCACTTTTCACTAAGTCAAGGGCCATAAGGGCGAATACATGTACTGGATGAATCCGCATCTAAAACCCCAGGTGCGCAACTTCACAGGATGAAAAATATTCCTGTAAAATTTCGAGACTCTCACTCAAAAACTTTTGGAGAAACGTGCGACACAAATTTTGTGACGGACGGACAGACGGATAACCATGCCAAAAACAATATGTCTCGCCATATATAGCGGAGACATAATTCATTAATCTGGATCAGCTAATTTGATCATTGTATGTCCGAGCATTTTGAAAACACCAATATTTTATTATACCTGTAGCAGTAGATATAGTTGGCAGGTTTGTTGTGCCGCGATAGTGGACCGGATCCCGTATATTCACACCACATTAAGCTGCTAGCCTTCAGCCCCATCACAGTAGACCATTTTCTCTGTCACTCCATCACTCCAGTCTGGCACCAACCCTGTTCGAGTGAATGAAACAACAGTGAAAGTGAATAGATTTAATGTCCCAGCAACAGCTAAGGTCATCGAGAGACTGCACCACAGTTTAAAGTCTCATCCGACAGACCAGTGGGATGGAAATACTATGAAAGTATTTTTGATGCCCAAGGCGAGGTTTGAACCCACAACATACGGATTGGAAATCAGGAGTTCTAAACCCTAGGCCACAACCCATCCCTCTGGCCGAGAAAAGACAAATTGTGGTTGTGACTGGAGAAATGGAGTTTATGGGTATTGCGACCAGTGTAGATACAGGTCAGCCTGTGCATCCACACAGTCTACCTATCAATCTATTCATCCTGCATCACCCTCTCGCGAGGATTATGTGCAGCTGACCGTCTGTGCATGTTAGTAGAGTGACGAGAGATGGTAAAGAATGACAGTAAGACTGGAATAAAAGCATACAGTGCTATGTGTGTTAATTAGGGTAGAAATAGATTAAAGGTACATGCCCACTCAGTAGGCAGACACGGGTTGAAGTAATGGACTGTGGTCTATAAATACATTAAATATACCTAAAAGCATTAACAAGGTAAGTGAAAAAAAAAATAATTCTTTACTCCCTCATATACACAGAAGATGAGGGAGTAAAGATTTAAAAAAAAAATTAATTTATTTTTCACTTATTAATGTTTTTAGGTATATTTAATGTATTTATAGATCTCGGTCCGTTACTTCAACCTGTGGGCACAGAATATTCTTTATAGGACTTGAATCAGATATTTTTTTATATTCTGTAGATATGACATTTTCTGGCAAATTTTAAAATAAACAGTCATTCATCATTACCCCACGATTTGATTGGCATTATTATACATGTTTATATCAGACATAAATTTACACACTGATATCAGGGGCGATAACCGTGTTTCCTTAAAAAAACAGACATTACCATTTATTCTCTGTGTTTATTTTTTGATGTGCAATGATCACACTTTACAATCTGTCGAAAATATTATTTTTCAAGGGATGCATTTAATTTGTATAAATAATTAAAAAATATCATGCCTCATTTGCATATGAAAATAGCCTGATACCACCGTGAGTCACTATCAGTATAATAAATATTACTAAATGATTATATCTGTGCAGCGGGCACTTGTAATGATTATATCTGTATTATGGGCACTCGTAATTTTAGAACTGGTGGAATAGTGACACAACTAAAAATGGACGCTTGTCGACAAGCGCATGTGTATCCTCCTCCCCAGATACACAAGTAGTTTGAACTAGATGGCCGCGGCCTGCATGTCGCGCCTTGTGGCGAGGCATGGACACTAAAAAAAAAGATATAGTATAACGAAAAACTTTAACCAAAAAATTTTAACCAAAAACTTCAAAGTAATTTGACCTTGATATTGTGCACAGGGGCCGCACGGGAGAGGGGTAGAATGAAAATATAGATGATGATAAACACCCATGTGAAGTTTCAAGGTAATGGGCAAAGCAGTTGCAGAGATATAGTATAACGAAAAACTTTAACCAAAAAACTTAACCAAAAAACTTAACCAAAAACTTCAAAGTAATTTGACCTTGACATTGGGCACAGGGGCCGCACGGGAGGGGGTAGAATGAAAATATAGATGATGATAAACACCCATGTGAAGTTTCAAGGTAACGGGCAAAGCAGTTGTAAAGATATAGTATAACAAAAAACTTTAACCAAAAAACTTTAATCAAAAAACTTTAACCAAAAAACTTAACCAAAAACTTCAAAGTAATTTGACCTTACATTGTGCACAGGGGGCCGCACGGGAGAGGGTAGAATGAAAATATAGATGATGATTAAAAAACACCCATGTGAAGTTTCAAGGTAATGGGCAAAGCATTTGTTGCAGAGATATAGTATAACGAAAAACTTTAACCAAAAAACTTAACCAAAAAACTTAACCAAAAACTTCAAAGTAATTTGACCTTGACATTGGGCACAGGGGCCGCACGGGAGTGGGGTAGAATGAAAATATAGATGATGATAAACACCCATGTGAAGTTTCAAGGTAATGGGCAAAGCAGTTGCAGAAATATAGTATAACGAAAAACTTTAACCAAAAACTTAACCAAAAAACTTAACCAAAAAACTTAACCAAACACTTTAACCAAAAAACTTAACCAAAAAACGTACGTACGTACACCAAAGTGCCGACTATATCGCGCTTTACGCAAGCGGGCGCGACAAAAAAGGGTGTTCGAGTTATGCTCCGGAGACAAAATCAGTGCGCAGAAAAACAAAGGGAGATAACTCAAAAATTATCGATGCAAGAGTTGTCATTCTTGATTGACACACCTTTAGGGTTGTGGTCTATGCATGTGTGAAGTTTCATGAAAATATTCCAAAGGGTGTTGAGTTATGCTCCGGACACGAAATCAGTGCACGAAACAACAAAGGGAGATAACTAAGAAATTAACAAAGCAAGAGTTGTCATTCTTGCGCGCAACACACCTTTGGGTCGTCTTCTATGAATGTGTGAAGGGTGTTCGAGTTATGCTCCGGACATGAAATCAGTGCATGAAACAACAAAAGGAGATAACGAAATTATTGAAATCAAGTGCAAGAGTTGTCATTCTTGCACATAACACACCTTTGGGTCGTGGTCTATTCATGTGTGAGGTTTAATGAAAATATTCCAAAGGGTGTTTGAGTTATGCTCCGGACACGAAATCAGTGCATGAAACAACAAAGGGAGATAAGTAAACAAGAATTCCGCGGAATCAATGCCTCGCCTTGCTCCGCCTTGACCTCGAGCCTAGGCCCGAAAGCAATTTTCACTGGCCCGAACATATTATACAATTATTGACTAGTGAGCCATAGAATATCAGATAATTGTTTTATTATATGATAATAGTCTGTATATAGGACTTACGACCTTATGCTACTAGACAAAAATTGAAAAAGAATTTGAAAAAAAACATGGAAAAAAAAAGTTTAAAAATTAAAAATAATATTTATGCTCGCTACTGGAGCCCAGAATTTTTTTTAATAGTCCTAAATTTATCTACATATCATATCTGCACAGGTCCACATATTGCCACAATATTGTTAACACAGTTTACGGAAATGTAATATAATAATTTACCTGTATAAATTACCTGTAATAAGTTAGTGGTCAGTTAGTGGTCAGTCTGGACATTTGCTGCCTTGACCTCGAACCTGGGCCCGAAAGCAATTTTCACTGGCCCGAACATATTATACAATTATTGACTAGTGAGCCATAGAATATCAGATTATATTCTATGGCTCACTAGTCAATAATTGTTTTATTATATGATAATAGTCTGTATATAGCACTTACGACCTTGTGCTACTACAGTCGAACTTCGATGGGTCGAACAGCCTGCGGGGTTAAGTTTTAGTTCGACCCATCCGTTGTTCGACCCATCGGGATTTTCTACTGTAACCATTTCAGATCTACGAGTTGGTCAGTGTACTAAGTGAAACAAGTCGTCATTACGACACGTTGTTTCATATAAATGCGCTTACATTTGCATTTACGGTTGATTGTCACAGTCGTTTATTAACAGAAACAGGCTTTAACAAGAAACGAGGCAAAGCCACGAAGGCCAGGTTTTTCCCAAGCATAGACACTTGGATAACATAATTATACCCACTTTTTGTAGACTAGATGGCCGTGGCCTGCATGTCGCGCCTTGGGGCGAGGCATGGACACTAAAAAAATAGATATAGTAGATGGAAAAACTTTAACCGGACGTACGGACGGACAGACGGACGTATGCCAAAATGCCGACTATATCGCGCTTTCCGCAAGCAGGCGCGACAATGATGATAAACACCCATGTGAAGTATCAAGGTAATGGGTTAAGCAGTTGCAGAGATATAGTACACAAAAAAAACTTTAACAAAAAAATTCAAAGTAATTTGACCTTGACATTGGGCACAGGGGCCGCACGGTTGGGGGGTAGAATGAAAATATGGATGATGATAAACACCCATGTGAATTTTCAAGGTAATGGGCGAAGCAGTTGCAGAGATATAGTATAACGAAAAACTTTTAACAAAAAAACTTTAACCAAACGTACGTTAAAAAGTTAACGATGAAAATGGCTAAGTCAATTACGTAGAAATAATAGGTGAAGGTAAAAACAAGATAAACGGAGGGGCCAAAAGCCATTGAAGGGTCCAGGTTTTTTTCCAAGCATGGACACTTGGATAACATAATTATACCCACTTTTTGTAGACTAGATGGCCGTGGCCTGCATGTCGCGCCTTGGGGATGAGGCTGGGACACTAAAAAAAATAGATATAGTGATGGAAAAAACAAAAACTTTAACGAAAAAACTTTAACGGGAAACACACGGACGTACGGACGGACGGACGGGACGTATGCAAAAATGACGACGATATCCGCGCGCCTTTTCCGCAAGCGGGTGCGAGAATGATGATAAACACCCATGTGAAGTATCAAGGTAATGGGTGAAGCAGTTGCAGGGTATAGTACACGAAAAAACTTTAACAAATAAATTCAAAGTAATTTGACCTTGACATTGCGCACAGGTGCCGCACGGTTGGTGGTTAGAGTGAAAATATGGACGATGATAAACACCCATGTGAAGTTTCAAGGTAATGGGCGAAGCAGTTGCAGAGATATAGTATAACAAAAAAGTTTTAACCAAACAATTTAACCAGACGTACGTTAAAAAGTTAACGTTGAAAATGGCTAAGTCAATTACGTAGAAATAAAAGGTGAAGGTAAAAAAAATGGTCACATGTTGGATAGTTGTATGTGGTAGGCACCCCTTGGTTATGAAGCTGTGAAAGTTTGGTGGTCCCTAGGTGGTACAGTACAAAGAAATGGACTTAAACACGAAAACTTAACATTGTAAACTCGAAAAGTTAACATTGAAAATGGCTAAGTCGACTGCGCGGAAAAAATGGGTCAAGTTAAAAAAAAAAGTAACATGTTGGATAGTGATATGTGGTGGGCACCCCTTGATTATGAAGCTGTGAAAGTTTGGTGGTCCTAGGTGGTACAGTACCAAAGAAATGGACTTAAACACGAAAACTTAACATTGAAAAAGCGAAAACTTAACATTGAAAATGGCTATGTCGATTGCGCGGAAAAAATGGGTCAAGTTAAAAAAAAAGTAACATGTTGGATAGTGATATGTGGTGGGCACCCCTTGATTATGAAGCTGTGAAATTGGGGGTCCTAGGTGGTACAGTAACAAAGAAATGGACTTAACATTGATTGTGGACGCCGCCCGCCCGCCACCCGCCTGCCGCCCGCCCGGCTTTCGCCAATCCAATAGCCTGGATTTTTTTTTAAAAACCTGGCTAATAAAATAAAGAAAGCGGCAAACTCATGTGTGTTTTTATTTACATAGCCATTATACAGCAATAGAACATGAGAACAACAGAAAATGATTACGAAATACAATTGGTGGACTTGATTGCCCCGTCCGATACGATCATGTGAAAGCATCTCTGATTTTGTACCTGTCCAGTTGCCCCATCACTACTTCGGACCCGGAACCACATTCACTGCATATCATAACTAGTGCATTTGTGGTAGACATTATTACGAATAAATCGGATGACACATCACACTCATTACTGATCATAGTAAAAACAGTTCATGTTGATTTACAACTTAAAAGGCCAGATGCTTGGGTCATTAATTAAAACTGAGCGCTATTTAATTCCACATGTCCCATAAATTACCACTTTAATTAACTAACAACTTCGCCGACATTGGTCAATGCATAATTGACCACTTGAGATTTGTTTGACAACCGGTTAACAATAGGTTAACAATAGGTGTGAAAGTCAATCAACTAGTCTGGAGACAATCGTCTGACATGTTCGAGTTTTTGTGGTGTTTATAATGGATTTATACACGACCGGGCGTGACAGCGATTCGAGGCATTGAGGGTTGTTCGACTTTCACAAGTTCGACCTATACCGGGTAGTTTTAACGTATTTATATAGGAATTCTGCCGGGACCTAAAGTCTAGTTCGAGGCAAGCATGGCTGACGAGTTTACCAGGGTTCGACCCATCGAAGTTCGACTGTAGACAAAAATTGAAGAAGAATTTGAAGAAAAAAAATGGAAAAAAAAGTTTAAAAATTAAAAATAATAATGCTCGCTACTGGAGCCCAGAATTTTTTTTAATAGTCCTATATTTATCTACATATCATATCTGCACAGGTCCACATATTTCCATAATATTGTCAACACAGTTTACGGAAATGTAATATAATCATTTACCTGTATAAATTACCTGTAATAGTGGTCAGTTTATTGGTCAGTCTGGACATTTGCACATGCTAGCACATGCACAGGTGAATGGTTCTCCCAGTCACTATTGTTCAACCAGAGAAGACTATTGTTCTCTCTACAGGTAAGGTGTACAGAGCACACGAGAAAACGGGTCTTCATGCATTATTGTCCAGTTTGTAGAGTGCGCGAAACAAAAAAGGGAGATAACTAAAAAATTAGCTAAGCAAGAGTTGTCATTCTTGTGCGCGACACACCTTCGGGTCGTGGTCTATGCATGTGTGAAGTTTCATGAAAATATTCCAAAGGGTGGTCGAGTTATACTCCGGACAGGAAATCAGTGTGCGAAAACAAAAAAGGGAGATAACTAAAAAATTAACTACGCAAGAGTTGTCATTCTAGTGCACAACACACCTTCGGGTCGTGGTCTATGCATGTGTGAAGTTTCATGAAAATATTCCAAAGGGTGGTCGAGTTATGCTCAATCAGTGCACGAAACAAAAAAGGGAGATAACTAAAAAATTAGCTATGCAAGAGTTGTCATTCGTGTGCGCGACACACCTTCGGGTCGTGGTCTATGCATGTGTGAAGTTTCATGAAAATATTCCAAAGGGTGGTCGAGTTATGCTCCGGACAAGAAGTGTCTGCAGCGGAAGCGGCACGGTGTCAAATCCATAGTATCCCCCGACTTTCGTCCGGGGGATACAATTATAAACTTATTTAATTCCTATAAAGAACATTGTGTGCCTACTGAGTGACCTTTAAGATCAGGTCAAAAACAATGGGTCCAACTCTAAGAACTGGAGTGGTGCACACCTCATACAGCCCGGGCTGTACAACAACAGTGCAGTCTGATGAGGATCTGCACTGATCGCCATTCCATCAATGAAACATCCATCATGCTTAAAACAAGCCACAACCCATCCCCCCACCCCCCGAGTGAATGACCTGGGTTTGTGATTATAAAAGTATCTGAGCATGTATTCAGATCGCATGATCTGATTCACCACTCTGCAGGGGAATGCTATGGGAGGAACTGTAACTCTGGTACGTACAGTATGGGAGCTAGGGTCAGAGTTACAGGCTGCAACTAGATTCTCCTTTAAGATATGAATCCATAAGGATTCATCGTTAAGGTAAGCATAACCTCTTATCCTCCAAGTTTCAATAACAGGTGATAGGTAACCTTTCAAGACTACAGACCACAAATGCACAATCCTAATGTAAACAAATGGAGTAGATCCAGATGAGCAGACACAGGATCTGCAAAAGTTGTAAAAACTTCCCAATTTTCACAAATTAACCATTTCTGGGTTGTTTTCCGCATGATTGTATTCTTGTGAATTGTCCATAAAACCAATCCTGTCAGATTATAAAAGAGTCTTATTCAACAAGCCTGCAGGACTATTTTTTCATATGCTATTTTTAGCAACCTATTTTGCTATATATTTTGAACTGGGCCTGGTACCAAACCATTAATTATCGATAGATTTACTTCCATGGACGGGGATATCCGCCACTACATTGCATGCTGCTTCATGACAATGCAGTCGACCATTGTTACATGTCATCCTGCACTGCGGCTATTCGTTACTGCTTAATGACAACTCCATCGTGCATTATTACATTTCACATTGCATACCTCGATTGGCTATTTGACAGTGTTACATGTCATCCTGCATATTGGCTATACAATACTGCTTAATGACAACTCCATCTTGCATTATTACATTGCATATTGCATACCTCGATTGGCTATTTCACATTGTTACATGCCATATTCTGTCATGTGTCATTCTGCTTACTGCTTGCTGGGATGCGTATGTGACTATATGGATTCCGCCGAATAACGCATGCAAGCACGCAGAATGGCCCATGCCATCTATCAAAGGTGAACAGTGCATGTCTCAGTCTTGTCATGCCGATGATCAACATTGGCCACATAACATAACACTAGAAAAAGTCGATGGCGCGCCATCGTAATATACCCACTTTCCCCAAATGCTAAGTCCGAAAGGGGGAGGTAATCCATGATGGAGGGTCGGATAAAAAATCCGAATTCACTTTGCGCATCAGCACATCAAAACGAAGCTACGAACCAAATATCAGACGCGTAGGTATTAAGGTGAAAAAGTTTTTCGACCTACGAGGAAAAATAGTGAAATTCTAAGTCCGAAAGGGGGAGATAATCCATGATGGAAGGTTCGATCAAAAATCGGAATTCACTTTGCGCATCATAACGAAGCTACATATCAAATATCAGAAATGTAGGTATTAAGGTGAGAAATTTTTCGACTTACAATGAAAAATAGGGAAATTCTGAGTCCGAAAGGGGGAGATAATCCATGATGGAGGGTCGGATCAAAAATCCGAATTCACTATGCGCATCCGCACATCATAACGAAGCTACATACCAAATATCAGGCGCGTAGGTATGAAGATGAAAAAGTTTTTCGAGTTACGAGAAAAAATGGGAAATTCTGAGTCCGAAAGGGGAGATAATCCATGATGGAGGTCGGATCAAAAATCCGAATTCACTTTGCGCATCTGCACATGATAACGAAGCTACATACCAAATATCAGGCGCGTAGGTATGAAGGTGAAAAAGTTTTTTCGAGTTACGAGGAAAAAAATGGGAAATTCTGAGTCGAAAGGGGGAGATAATCCATGATGGAGGGTCGGATCAAAAATCCAAATTCACTTTGCGCATCTGCACATGATAACGAAGCTACATAGCAAATATGAGGCGCGTAGGTATGAAGGAAAAATGAAAAAGTTTTTCGAGTTACGAGGAAAAAATGGGAAATTCTGAGTCCGAAAGGGGGAGATAATCCATGATGGAGGGTCGATCAAAAAATCCCAAATTCACTTTGCGCATCTGCACATGATAACGAAGCTACATACCAAATATCAGGCGCGTAGGTATGAAGGTGAAAAAGT
Source organism: Conchocele bisecta (assembly GCA_029237695.1). NCBI lineage: Eukaryota > Metazoa > Mollusca > Bivalvia > Lucinida > Thyasiridae > Conchocele > Conchocele bisecta. Next base: position 52,849,481 of record CM055266.1, read on the forward strand.
TTTTCGAGTTACAAGAAACGTGACGGACGTACGGACGGACGTACGGACGTACGGACGTACGGACGGACGGACACCCGTGACGAAAACAATATACCCGTTTTTTTTTACAAAAAAAGTGGGTATAATAACATAATTGGCTACTGAAGACTTAGCAGATTGAAGATACTGAGGTTACTGATATAGATTGCAACTGAATAATTGCCAATGCTAATAGTTACATGTATATCAATGAACTACAATCACGACTACCAACTCCAGTGTTTGGATTACAGTCAAAACTGCCCTATTAAACGACCTCGATTTGGTCAAAACGTTCCCCTAAATTGGTCAAAACGGCCCCTCAGAATATGAAATGGCCGAATGAGGGATGCCAGCATCGCAGTAAGCAGTAGGCCGAATGAAACTTGGCAAAATGTGCAACGCCCTCTGTTATCATAATGGGAACGCTTCCATTATGACGCCAGGTGGCGCTCCAAAATAAGTACAGTAGACGTTTTTTCTTGTGGTATTTTGTCACTGTCCACCGCGGGCATAATGTATTTAAAGTGGTCGATCACCGTGGGAATAGCCTACCTGACAGCATCCTCGGTCACTGTGCGGTCACTGTCGCACCCCCCCCCCCTACCACCCCTCTGCGTACGAGCCTGTCGTAACCTGTGTCGGCTATCGTATTATTTTTTAGCGAGTTGGTCGAAGGGCGAAACGGAGGCCGGTCATTAAATTAACAAATAACGGGGACCGATACGATTTCTAATTACTTCTATTAAGGTAATAATCACACTTTCCATTTACTCATATGTTGACAATGGATACTTATGTCCATATTTACATGTACAGTTACTAATGAAGAGTACCTGCTAATTATAGTTTGTGTTAAAATAAATAATAATTAGACCGATGGTGTTCAATCTCCCGAAATAGTCACAGGTAAGCCGCTAAATGATAAAGACGGGATTATTTCCTTTGCGGCCAGAATGAATTAAATCACCTTTATTCGCAATTCAGTCAATCAACCAAGTTAAGAAAATATATATACAATTCAGGCCCGTAGCCAGACCATGTTTGACCTGTGAAGGGGGGGGGGGGGGTGGTCATTTCGAAAGCCCAATGGGCCTGAGGTATCTAGGGGGGTCTAAAAAAGTGGACCGCGAGGCTAAAAAAGTGGACCTCGAGGCTGGTCGGGAGGGGGGTCATCCGACCGCTCCGACCCCCCCCCCCTCCCCCCCCCCCTGGCTACGGTCCTGCAATTTGACAAACATTGATGGCATTGTGTCTAAGCAGTCAACACCATAACTCGTGTACATATAGAAAAGTGATATAGCATTATGTTCGACTTTATATATAGCTAGATCAACGCGCGAATGCACACGTACACATACACACGCACGCGCTCACTTAATTCATCGTTTCTCATACAAACAAAAATGTTTTATTTGCTAAAGTACTGTACCTTCGCGTACATACATTTATACAGGTAGATACGCAATCGCGGTGATCCCCCGTGAACGACCACGGCGAATCACCGTGATATCGTTCGGGCAGTGCATCACAGTGACCGAGGATGCTGTCACCGCGATCCCACTGCCTGAAACAGTGATCGCGGGGGACAGGTAGGCTATGCCTGCGGTGATCGACCACTTTAAATACATTATGTCCGCGGTGGCACAATGACAAAAGACCACAAGAAAAAACGTCTACTGTACTTATTTTGGAGCGCCACCTGGCGTCATAATGGAAGCGTTCCCATTATGACAAAAGAGGGCGTTGCACATTTTGCCAAGTTTCATTCGGCCTACTGCTTACTGCGATCCCTCATTCGGCCATTTCATATTCTGACATGGGCCATTCTGCGTGCTTGCATGCGTCATTCGGTGGAATTCATATAGTCATTTACGCATCCCAGCAAGCAGTAAGCAGAACGACACATGGCAGAATATGGCATGTAACAATGTGAAATAGCCAATCGAGGTATGCAATGTAATAATGCAAGATGGTGCTGTCAATAAGCAGTATTGTATAGCCAATATGCAGGATGACATGTGTAACAAAATCGAGGTATGCAATGTAAAATGTAATAATGCACGATGGAGTTGTCATTAAGCAGTAACGAATAGCCGCAGTGCAGGATGACATGTAACAATGGTCGACTGCATTGTCATGAAGCAGCATGCAATGTAGTGGCGGATATCCCCTTCCATACTAATGGACTTGCACGCTGGATAGACTCTGAATGTCCAATTATGTATCGCTCTTCTGGATATCAATGTCCAGTTTCCTCAACAATCTTGACAGCTGTTCCCACTTACGGTAGGTCGTAAATTAATGTATAAATGTTGATATTTTGTTTCACAGCGTAATAGTATTGTTTTATAAAATATAAGTGTATGTCAATATGGTATAAGAATATTGATTAAAAATCACAGAAAAAAAATAAATACGGCACGACACGCTTAGCCAAAAACTAAAAATTGGGGGAACGGAATGACTAAATAGCGCAATAAACCAACTCCTGCGCAAGTGAGAAGAAACAATATTGTATTTATTTAATTTCTAATGTTATGCAATAAATTATAATTATTTGAAGTATGTTCCCATTAATGAACCATAGCCAAACATTAAATATGTTTATTTCCTTTGACTATATTTATAAACATTGAAAACAACAGTAGTTTTATTCCCGCCGGTCTCTATAGACAAATGGACTGGGAAGAGTATGTTCGAGCATATGAAGTTTATAGTATACTGATGTTTTACTAAATTTGGGGGCTCACATGACATGTTATAATATAGGTAGACAGATAGTTTTGTATATTCATTATATAGATATGACATTTTTCTGGCAAAATAAACATTAATTCACCATTACCCCTCGTATTGATTGGCATTATTATACATTTATACCAGTCTTATATTTCCACACTGATATCAGGGGCGATAACCGTGTTTACTTAAAATGTTCACGGACATTACTATTTATTCTCTGTATTTATTGTTTGAAGTGCAATTATCATAATTTATAATTTGTCGAAAATATTATTTGTTCAACTGACGCATTTAAAAAGTATAAATAATTTAAAAAATATCATGCCTTATTTTTATATCAGACGTAAATTTACACACTGATATCAGGGGCGATAACCGTGTTTCTTTAAAATGTTAACAGACAGTACTATTTATTCTCTGTGTTTATTTTTTGATGTGCAATGATCATACTTTACAATCTGTCAAAAATATTATTGTTCAGGTGATGTATTTAATTATTATAAATAATTAAAAAATATCATGCCATATTTGCATATGCAAATAGCCTGATACCACCGCGAGTCACTATCAGTAAAATAAATATTACTAAATGATTGTATATGTGCAGCGGGCACTTGTAATCTTTAGGCCATGGGCCAAATATGGAAACCCTCCCCCACCCCCACCCCCACCCCTGTGGTACATAAGCAGACATATTTTTCTGATAACTATAATCAATTACGAGTGTAATGCAACTTGTCTGCGCTCTGTAACCCGCTGGATGAATGTATGGCACCATTTTGAAGTATACCACCCAGCAACTTTTTGCCATATTAAAAAATCACACTTTTTGTAAAAATGTGACCAAATTATATTGTTAAACACGGAAACTGCTGTTGTTTTGCAGGTTTTGAGAGATGTTTATAGCAATACTTTGCATTTAAGTAGAATTTAGGACCGTCCGGTCCTTTTAAGCAAATATTTTGCATATTTAATTACCCCACCCACTCCATTTCAATGGTAACACATGTATTGCCACACATCTCTTCCCATACGGTATTTATACATTGTAACTATGGAAAATATACATGCATGTGCTCATGAAACATGTGCAAACTATAGTTCCTGTTTTTCTTATGCTTACTGCACATGATACTAAGTTAACCACAACTGAATTTGAAACCGTTACCCCACCCACTAAATCTACAATGTACATTTTACACATATTGAGTTTCATTAGCTGTCTCCACTTACATTTACTTTTGACTGGTACATATGAATAGTCAACTACTTCAACATGACAATGGCGTCATTGCATACACAAAAATATCGTGAGTTGTCATGATGAAAGTGCATGGAGTGAAGTATGTATAGCAGCAAGTGTGAAGAAAAAAGGGAATTTCCCCACATTATCGGGCAAGAAATGATTCGATATTTACAACAAGATCAATGCTATATTGTGAAATAGAACATGTTAAATGTGAGCATCGATATAATGCACAACAACAGTTATAGACATGCGTATACTGATTTGCGTATGCTTATACAACAAGGTAATTAATTTTCAATCAAGGTTTGAAGCATCGCGCCTGTGGCGGGGACAATCCCCACAACATCAGGTAAGAAACTATTCATTATTTGCATCATCACATCAAATATGGTTCATGAAATCATTAATATATACATAGCATCAGATACACACACGCACGCACGCACGCACGCACGCACGCACAGTTACATAATGTGTCCAGGGCTTTCAGTGTTCTTGATTTGTGCATGATTATACAATAAGGTAATTAATTTTCACTCAGGATTGAAAGCCTCGATACCAGGTAAGACATATTTCGATATTTACAATAACAGATGAAATAAAATATGGTACACAATATCATTCTATCAGCATATTCATATCAGCATATTCATATATAGACATACGTACAGTTACATAATGTGTCCGGTGCATTCGTTGTTCTTGATTCACGTATGGTTGGTTACAACAAAGTAATTCATTTTCAATCAGGTTCGGAAGCATCGCACCTGTGGCGGAGTCAATACCCATGGCATCAGGTACGAAACTCTTCGATATTTTCTGACATCAACAGCGCTCAGGTATTATCCTAACATGCTGTACAAATCGTAGATACATATCTAGTGAATCCGGCTTAAGAGAAGCAACCTAGTCATATGCTTCATCCGCATCAAACATGCTATCTAGTAAGCTGTCGGGCTCATGGGCATTTGTTTCATCAACATCCACCGTATCCACTTCTTCCTCTTCATACCAGTAGATCTATCATTTCAGTTGGCAGGTAATCCCCTCTGTCCATTTGCACTCTAGTGTTCCGTTTATGACCTCCCACCCACGGCCATTTGGTGGCGGTATGCATGCATTCGATTGGTCAGTGCTGCACCAAATGAGGGTTTGGTGATTAGCTCTCATTATATACATTCTCAACGATGACCTGCATGGTGGCAGAATGCTAAGATCAGCGCCATTGTAACTTGACAGCAGCTCTCCTGACTTGGGACTGAACTTTTGCAGGAATAGCTCCATGCGCAGTTTGTTTATGTCTGTAATACTAGTACTAGTACTCCTGTACATCAGACACACAAAGTGTGTTGTGGTTCTACAGAAGGGGACAAACCCAACTGCATGAATGTATCAGTGAATTCTGGGTGCTTCTGAAGTAGTTTTTTAGCGGTTTCACCTTTCCACGACGAACGACAGCACTCGTGCTGTCACAGCCGATGAATGCATGAAGTGCTGGCAATGCCAAACACAGCTGCGTACCAACCTCAGCAATGATACCGTGTATGTCAAGCAGTCGTCGTTTGTTGCCGACACCGGTGTCAAACAGCACACGCTGTTTCACCAGCTGTGTAAACCTGAGTAACAGTACAAACACGTCGGTATCTGGAGATCTGACAACAATTGTATGGTTCTCCGATAAATGCGATGCATGGTGCAAACAATGCAATACCAGTCGTGTGTCTGCGTCCTCTTGTGACGAATTCAGTTCTTCTATTTCGTCAGTGTGTGTTGATATGCCATACATAGTAATTTGACGCATTTGGTTTCACACACAAACACAATTGTTCTTCCCTTCACCTTGTGTGTGTATTTATCTTGCATCCATTCATTAAGTAGGAGTTTTCACAATTGTGTCTTGTTGAAATCGTTCGAGAGGAACTGCTTCCAGTCACGTGGAACATTTGTCAGCGGTCCCTTGATCAAGTAGGTATTTGTGGTACCTCTTCGTTGTCGTTCATTGGTTTTAATTGACAGAGGATGGTACGTGTTTGTTACAAAATCCACGCGTTCTGCTTTCGGCATTTGGTGATATAGACTCTCCGCCAGATCTGCAAATGTGTTGGGCAAAGCATTTTGCATATGTAGAATTGCATTTCCGTCAATGATGTAGCTCACCTGTTCTAGCGGAGGCCTGTTAAACCATATGCGTCTGCCCTTCCAGTTGGTGCATCAATTTCGCTTTGTCAGTCCTTGCCGGTGATCCATCAGCTGTTGCAAGCGATCATGGAACTGGACCTAACGGGTAACTGAAGACCTTAGCCATGTCAATGTTGTTCCTGAGTGCAATGGAAACGAGCTGTCCAAATACATTCCGTTCTGCTACTAGTTCCTTTGACATTCGCTGTGGACTCGTAAGTGTCACCGATTTTGCAAGCGTTGCAAATGTTTTGAGTTTTTGTTGCTTTATTGGCGCATGGAAGCTGGCAGATCTTTCTACAAACAGACTTCAGTCTGCACCTGGCAGCTAATTTGTGACGTTGACTGACAAAATGTACCGAAATACATTTGAGACCAGCGTTAACGCCAGATGTGACAGTATGATAATGGCACATGCTGTTCGCTATTCAATCTATATTATGAAGTGTCATTTCTATTGAATATCTTAGATCCAGAACTGACTGCATTTCAATACATGTGTAATTCAAGACATCCATAGGTCGCATATGTCATAAGATTAGGCCATGGGCCAAATATGGAAAACTTACCCCTGCGTAAAACACACATTATATTACGCAATTGTCATGTATATTGATATCCATCACATGGCATTAATTTGCGGTGTAAAAAGTGGTTCAAATGCCACTTATCATCAGTTAACATGGAAAATTGTTAACATAGACAATTGTTGAAAAAAAGCGCCTTTTTGGCGGCCATTTTGAAAATTTCCACCATTTATATCATGCTGTTAAGTCAATATGTATTACATAATTGATATGCATATTGATATGCATTACAAGGTATAAGTTACAATGTTTATAGCGGTTCCAATAACACTTAACAGCAGTTACAGTGCAAACTTTTCGCAAAAACACACTTTTTAGCGGCCATTTTGAAAATGGCGGCCATTTGGTAAAAAAAATTGATTTTGAATGTATCACACACTGTTTTATATTCAATTAGGGAGTAGATAAGAACGATTTAGAAAATTTAAATCGGTCTAATACCGGTTAACAGGCGATAAAGCTAGTCCTGTAAACCAAAACAATTGTTTTTGACGGCCATCTTGGAAAATGGCCGCCATTTGTTCATCCAGCGGCTTTTTAATGGCAGACCTTCTGGAATGACAGACAATTGACTACTGAATTTGAAAATCATAGTGGCGTTATGTACCACAGGGGGGGGGGGGGGGGGAGGGGGGGGGGGGGGGGGGGGGGGGGGGGGGGGGGGGGGGGGTGAGGGGGGGTGGGGGGGGGGGGGGGATTGGTGGCCCAAAGACTTTGACGTTGACATTTTGACCTCACAATTTTGCTGAAACACTTAATTACCATTTCTGTTTTAGACATTTGCGGGAGTTTCTCCAATCTGTCACCGAGGGCATTCGTGTACATTAGTAACTATAGATAATCAGGTGTCTTTTTTCTGGTACCTGTGGTTTAACCAGAGATCTATTCAGACTCGCGCATGTCATACCGTGCTAAAATGTTGTCATTATTTACGACATCTATCAAAGGTGAACAGTGCATGTCTCAGTCTTGTCATGCCGATGATCAACATTGGCCACATAACATAACATAATTGGCTACTGAAGACTTAGCAGATTGAAGATACTGAGGTTACTGATATAGATTGCAACTGAATAATTGCCAATGCTAATAGTTACATGTATAGCAATGAACTACAATCACGACTACCAACTCCAGTGTTTGGATTACAGTCAAAACTGACCTATTTAGGCTATTAAACGACCCCGATTTGGTCAAAACGTTCCCCTAAATTGGTCAAAACGGCCCCTCGTTCAAAATAAATGGTCAAAACGGCCTCTATTTAGTAAAAACGGTCTCTATTTGGTCAAAACGGCTCCAATATATATGGGGTATAATATGTATTTTTCAGAGATTTTGATAGTCCCTGTTCTCATGGATCCGTGCCGCTAACTTGCCTAAGCACATAAATTCATATTGTGTGTTATATGCTGATTAATTCCTGAAAATATATGTGCCACTGGTCTATTGAAGGTGTCGACCGTTTACTAGCCACGTGTCAGCCGCCATGACGTGTAGCCATCTTATAATAATCACTTGTTGAGGCTATACCTTCTAGGGGTAATTTGCAATCACAGTCTGATCAGGTTCTACACTGTTTCCCATTTTGTAATAATCACTTGTTGAGGCTATAGATCTAGGGGAAACTTGCATTCACAGTCTGATCAGGGTCTACACTGTTTCTCATCTTGTGCATAACCACTTGTTGAGGTTATACCTGTAGGGGAAATATGCATTTACAGTCCAGAGCTCCAGATAAGCTGCATATTTGCTTAAATACCCAATTAAAATTGCCAAAAACCCAATTGAAATGAGAAGTAGCGAGTATCAAAAAGCAATATAAAATTTGTGGTACCTTTATTATGCTGCAGAAAACAATAAACCGACCACAAATATAGCATGTTTTTCTTATTTTTCCATGAAAACACATCTTGGTATTTCATTAGAATTGTCTCCAAGGAGACAATTCTAATTAAATTCCAAGACAGGTTTTCATTTCGAGGCAAACAATTCAATAATTGCTGTCTGTTGATGTGTAAACAGTAGTGTGATTTTATTTTACTCAATTAAAATTTAGAAATACCCAATTGATTCAGAAATGATGGAGTGACAATACTCAATTGCAAATTCCTTATCTGGAGCCCTGCAGTCTGATCAGGGTCTGCACTGTTTCTTGTGCATAACCACTTGTTGAGGTTATACCTGTAGGGGAAATATGCATTCACAATCTGATCAGGATCAAACCTGTTTCCCATATTGTACATGATCACTTGTTGAGGCTATAAATCTAGGGGAAATTTGCATTCAGTCCGATCAGAGTCTACATTGTTTCCCATTTTTTACATAATTGTTGAGGCTATAGATCTAGGGGAATTTTGCATTCACAGTCTGATCAGGTTCTACACTGTTCCCCACATTTGGTTTGGTTAAGACTATATATCCTGCAGAGACTTGCATTCTATCGGATCAGGGTCTACACTTTTCCCCTCTTGCAATATATATTTTTATAGCCATACTGTAAGATAATACATGTAATTTAATTGTTGCAATATATCCAGCACATAATTGAATTTGCAGGCTAATCAAGGACTACACTGTTCGCCAACATGTTCTTGTCTACATGTGCTGTATATTTATCTTCACTTATTTGTTATTTCATGTAAACACTATAAAAGACTGTTATTATCGGCTATAACAAGTTGTTCTTGTTCTTTGTTGAAACCCCACTAAAATAAGCAGTGTTCTGGTTAATACAATAAATAATTGGGCTTTGTCTACTAAACGTGTGAAAAAGATTCGAGCTATTTCATAATGTCACGGTACGGATCTAGTAACTCAGGAGGGAGGAGGGAAGATATGTGTCTGTGTCAGGTTAGCTCAGTCGGTAGAACGACCGCCTAGTAAGCGGGAGGTGCCGGGTTCGAGTCCAGGGTCGGGTGCATATTTTCTCTTCCTGTTACATGTGGCGCCCACTGGGGGACCGTGACTGATAAATACTGCCCAAAATGTACCCCAAAAAATATGTAATTCGAGGACGAATTTAAATTTGGCGATATGTCATGGTACGGATTTAGTGGCTCAGGAGAGAAGATAATTATGTATCTGTGCCCAGTTGGCTCGGTCGGTGGAGCGGCCTCCTTGTGGGCGGGGGGTGCCGGGTTCGAGTTCTGGGTCGGGTACATATATTTCTCTTCCTGTTACATTTGGTGCCCAATGAGGGACATGTAACAGGAAGAGAAAATATGCATCCGACCCGGGACTCGAACCCGGTACCTCCCACTTACAAGGCAGTCGTTCTACCGACTGAGCTAACCAGGCACAGACACATATCTTCCCTCCTGAGTTACTACATGTAGATCCATACCGAATTCGTCCTCGAATTACATATCTTTTTGGGTACAGTGATTATCTGTGGAACAATCATGGAGTATATGTATCAGTCACGGCCCCTCGTTGGGCGCCATATGTAACAGGAAGAGAAAAATATGCACCTGACCCGGTACTCGAACCCGGCACCCCCCGCCCACAAGTATATATATATTGCATGCATATTAAAGTTCATTTTCATTAATGTTCTTAATACAATATAGTTTATTATTGTTATTGTAGATGAATATTAAGAATACATGTATATATGTAGAAAAAAGCAATATAAATATATATATAATATATAATAGGGGGCATTTTTGACCAAATCGGGACCGTTTTGACCAGTGGCCTTTTTGACCTGCTTCCCATTACATTCATGATGGCTTACTCTTGTAAAGTGGCATTTTCCTGTGGAATTTTCAAAAACAGTGATAAAGTATCAAATATACATGTATACATTGTATTTTTAAAAGAAAATAACTTGTGGGTTATTTCAATATGCATGTAAATAGTAGTTGTGAAATATTTTAAGCTTTTAATGTTTATAGAAATTTAAAAAAATCATTTTTATTGACAAAATTTATGAATATCTGAGAATTTGTTTTGTTTCGGGGGTAAAATATTGTATTGAAATCAACAATATAATGCTGGTGTGTGTTTGTTAATCTAAACTAGGGTTCAGTCCAAGTGTTTATGCAGTAAAATGCTGTATATGTTTAGTTTTATTGAAAAATATAAAATACCAATAAACAAATAGCAGCCATCACGACCATCACGACCCAACTTGATTGGGTCGGTGATGTTCTCGACTAGACTTAATACTGGTAATTTTTGCCATTTAGGTCATTTTGTTCACGAACCTACCATGATTTTCTGCGTCCGCCATTAATCTGCTCTTTAATATTGTTAAAATCATAAACAATAGAAAAGTTTCAAGTGTTCCTTCACTGTGCCTCATTCATCTGCGAGATGATCAACAGCGAATGAAAACTCGGGACGAATTAGCAGATTCATCGACACTTTTGGAACATACCACGAAAACACCAACCATAAGTCAAGATTCAAGATGGCTCACTCATGTGTTGCTAAACACGCTGGCACAAATTTTTATCTAACAACAGTCTTATTTTTAAGGCACGAAACATTGAAAGAAATGTTTACCATTGGATTGAACTGACAAGTTGCTCATATGTTATGTTTTATAAAAACCGCTAGTTGATGAACTCGTTAATACCCCGAAAACTAGACCCACCATCATACAGCTGGGTGGACTGGAGTAGTGTGGATAAAGTGTCTGGCTCAAGGACACAACGCACGCCTCCAGAGAGGCTCGAACCCACGACCATAAGATCAGCAGTCCGAAGCCTCAGACTGCTCGACCATGCGCTCTTAATCTTACCTAATAAAGTTGGTATTAGCAAAATACTTTGGTCACTCTCCACAAGGTGGAAAGTAAACAAAGAACGCTTCAAACGCACATTTGGAAAGACTACTCTGTCATAACGCTTATGTATGCAGTGTAATGAAATGTAAGTAGAGTTATGTACTGAGAGCTAACCTCGCTATATTCTTATGGAGAGGAAAGGCAACAATATGAGACAAAACTATTATCATAAACACACCCCATAAAGTGTGTATTCACAAATTTCTTAGTTTACCATGTAGCGTAAATTTGAAAATACTACTCCATCATAACTCCTGTAATTAGAGGCATGTAGTCGGAACTATTTTAACCCTTAGACCGCTATTTTACTTTTTTTGCCATCTGCTGTTATTTTTCTATTTTCCATTTGTTATCATCAAAAACATGCTTTGACAGCACTTTAGAATAATTTACAACATGATTTGACAGCACTTCAGAATCATTTCCATTGGAAATGATTCTAAATGGAAATGATTCTGAAGTGCTGTCAAAACATGTTTTATTGAGAAATAAGACAAGATATAAAAGCAACAGCAGACGACAATTGTGAGAAGCGGTCTAAGGGTTAATACAGTGCAGAACATATTCTCAGATATTTGTATAAAATGATGTCCTTGTTGTCTATTTCAGGTGTAGTATGCCACAATGAAGTTGTCATGTAGCCCACTGCAACAGCGACAGATTCTCGTGTTTGTCGTCGGATGGCTGGCCTACGCTTCTACATACTGCCTCCGTAAACCTCTTGGTGTGGTGAGTTTCCTTGTATTGAAAGACATTCGGAACACAATGAATCACCCGCTATGCTTCTAACAAGCAATATAGATCGTTATCAGGCTACAGAAGTGTGCAATTTGATCAGCGGCTGCACTGGTCACAAATCCCATAAGCCCCATTTCTCCAGTAACAGCCAGATAGCTGACATGGCGGGCAATTTCAGTGTTCATGTACATTAATGATAATACTAAAATAGAAAACAATTATTTTACTGTCTTTTTGTCTGTAACAATGACTAATTTCAGACAATATGGTATTAAGAACAATGGTGTAAGGGTATGGGCCAAAAAAAGTTTTGGGGAATATTTATTTGAGAATTTGGCATCGGGAATCGGGTTGTACATGTATATCAACAGGCTAATATGTGTCTGTTACTGAAAAAATGTGACTTATGGGTTTTTCGACTAGTGTAGATCCAGATCAGACTGCATCTGCACAGTTTGATCAGGATCTGCACTGTTCACATTCCATCAATGAAACACCTGTCCTGCTTCTAACTAGCAATATAGATCAGTTTCGGGCTACAGGAGTGTGCTATTTGATCACAAATCCCATAAGCCCCATTTCTCCAGTGACAGCCACAAATGAACTGAAATTTCATTATACGTAATTATTTATGTGAAAGTAATTATTTAAAGGTACGTGCCCACTCAGTAGGCACAAAATATTCTTTATATCAGAGGCATCATCTGAGACATTTTCTGGCAAAATAAACATTAATTCACCATTACCCCATGGGACATAACTATTTATTCTATGTATGTATTTGTTTATTTTTTATTTATTTTTTTTTAAAGAAAAGAATAGAAAAAAAAAAGAAAAAGATTTATTTGTCGATGTGCAATGATCATACTTTATAATCTGTCGAAAATATTATTTTTTCAGGTGATACATTTATTTAGTATAATTATATAATTAAAAAATATCATGCCTCATTTGCATATGAAAATAGGCGGATACCACCGCGAGTCACTATCAGTAAAATAAATATTACTAAATGATTATATATGTATATCGGGCACTCGTAATTTTTAGAACTGGTGGAATAGTGACACAATTATACACATATTTAATTCTTATAAAGAACAGTTTTTGCCTACCGAGGGGGCATGTACCTTTACTTGTGTGTTTCAGGTGAAGACGGACCTGGAGAGCGAGTTATCCCTCAGTAAGACCCAGCTGGGATGGCTCGACACGGCTCTCCTGCTCCCCTATGCCCTGATGCAGGTATGTCCGTGCCTCCATCGTACAGATTGATTTCATTTATTGTTGTTTAACCCTTACTACGCTGAAAATGTTTTATTTTCAATATTTCTCGATCAAAACCTGTTTTGGCAGCACATAAGAATCGTCTCCACTGGAGACGATTCTCATGTGCTGTCAAAAGTGATTTTTCGTTAAGAATTAAGGCAAAAATGAAGAACAGCAGACAACAATTTTCGTCTCCCGCGTAGTGAGGGTTAACGGCCTGTCAACAGCTATGGTCATTTAAAGTCGGGCCAACGGGTTCAATCCCGCATTTAACCTGCTGTAGTGGGGGAAAAATCCCAAAATCAGAACGGATTATTTACAACAAAATAAATATACAGTGGAACTTCTCTAAACCGGACACAGATACATGTTAGATGGGCTTAATTTTGATAGTTTTCCTTGTCATTCACCTCCAATGATAATGTTTGTTCATGATCACAAAGCATCCACGCGTGTCTTGAAGTAGGCATATGTCCGTTTCACAGTGGAACCTCTCTAAACGGACACCCTGGGAACCTCCCAGACACAATGTCACATCTGCAACCTATGTCACTTTTGGCAGTTGCGCATAGGAATATAGATACTGCAAGACGTGCAAGTACTAATACAGTTCAACCTCTCTACAACAGCCATGCATGTGAAGACACACAACTGGCTGTTGTCGAGAGGTGGCTGCTGTAGGGAGGTTACATATAGAGGCAATTGTCCATTTGGGATATAAACTATTGGTTGTTACAGAGAGGGTGTTCAAGAGAGGTGTCTGTTTTGGGATGTTTCACTGATATTTCAGTTGTAATTTCATCGATGAGAACATATGACTTGTCTCCATTGTATACTTATGTATTTCATGGTAGGTATATAATAAACTATAGTATTTGTTTGACAATGTTGTGTTACTGTTATGTTCTATGCTACAGATGCTGTTGGGGCCCCTTGGAGACAAGTTTGGGGCCAGGAAAACATTTGGAGTCTGTCTACTGCTGTCTGCCATGTCAATGGTATTTATATGTGGCTGTGACTGGAGAAATGGGGCTTATAGGTTTTGCTACCATTGCTGATCCGGATCCGCACAGTCTGATCAGGATTTGCACTATTCGCCAGTCCATCAATGAAACACCCGTCATGTTTTAACAAACATTATAGATTGGTGTTGGGTTACAGGAGTGTGCTATTTGATCAGTAGCTACACTGGTCAGAAAACACATAAGTCCCATTTCTCCAGTAACAGCCACAGATATCGGCTACCATGTCAAATCTGTCTAATTCAGTTCTTGGCCAATGACAGACCCTGATGACATTATTCTCCTGATGACATTATTCTGTGTTGGTGGACCACTAAACACCATTCCATTACATCCTTGAAATTTACATCTGTAGCAGGCTGCACTAGTGTGCGGACTACACTGTAGTCTGCACACTCGTGCAGCCTGCTACAGACACTGTAGTCCACACACTCGTGCAGCCTGCTACAGACACTGTAGTCCACACACTCGTGCAGCCTGATACAGACACTGTAGTCCACACACTCGTGCAGCCTGCTACAGACACTGTAGTCCGCACACTCGTGCAGCCTGATACAGACACTGTAGTCCACACACTCGTGCAGCCTGATACAGACACTGTAGTCCACACACTCGTGCAGCCTGCTACAGACACTGTAGTCCACACACTCGTGCAGCCTGCTACAGACACTGTAGTCCGCACACTCGTGCAGCCTGCTACAGACACTGTAGTCTGCACACTCGTGCAGCCTGCTACAGACACTGTAGTCCACACACTCGTGCAGCCTGCTACAGACACTGTAGTCCACACACTCATGCAGCCTGCTACAGACACTGTAGTCCGCACACTCGTGCAGCCTGCTACAGACACTGTAGTCCGCAGCCTGATACAGACACTGTAGTCCACACACTCGTGCAGCCTGCTACAGACACTGTAGTCCACACACTCGTGCAGCCTGCTACAGACACTGTAGTCCACACACTTGTGCAGCCTGCTACAGACATTTGTTATCCGCACACTCGTGCAGCCTGCTACAGACACTGTAGTCCACACACTCGTGCAGCCTGCTACAGACACTGTAGTCCACACACTCGTGCAGCCTGCTACAGACACTGTAGTCTGCACACTCGTGCAGCCTGCTACAGACACTGTAGTCCGCACACTCGTGCAGCCTGCTACAGACACTGTAGTCCACACACTTGTGCAGCCTGCTACAGACATTGTAGTCTGCACACTTGTGCAGCCTGCTACAGACACTGTAGTCTGCACACTCGTGCAGCCTGCTACAGACACTGTAGTCCACACACTCGTGCAGCCTGCTACAGACACTGTCAGTCACACACTCGTGCAGCCTGCTACGACACTGTAGTCCACACACTCGTGCAGCTGCTACAGACACTGTAGTCTGCACACTCGTGCAGCCTGCTACAGACACTGTAGTCGCACACTCGTGCAGCTGTACAGACACTGTGTCCACACACTGTGCAGCCTGCTACAGACTGTAGTCTGCACACTTGTGCAGCCTGTACAGACACTGTAGTCTGCAACTCGTGCAGCCTGTACAGTACTGTAGTTGGCACACTGTGGCAGCCTGCTACACTGTAGTCCCACACCACTTGTGCAGCTGCTACGACACTTTGTCCACACATCGTGCAGCCTGTAGACACTGTGTCCCACACCTCGTGCAGCCTGTTACAGACACTGTGCGCACATCGTGCAGCCTGATACAGACACTGAAGGTCGCACACTCGTGCAGCCTGTACGACACGTAGTCCCACACTGTGCAGCTGCTACAGACACTGTAGTCACACACTCGTGCAGCTGAATACAGACACTTTAGTTCCCGCACACCGTGCAGCCTGCTACAGACACTGTCAGTGCCACACATCTTGTGCAGCCTGCTACAGACACTGTAGTCCGTCACACACTGTGCAGCTGTACAGACACTGTGTCCAGGTCTGCACCACTCGTGCAGCCTGATACAGACACTGTAGTCCATGCACACTCGTGCAGCCTGATACAGACACTGTAGTCCACACACTCGTGCAGCCTGATACAGACTCGTGAGTCTGCACACTCGTGCAGCCTGCCTGATACAGACCACTGTAGTCTGCACATCGTCAGTGTCAGCCTGATACAGACACTGTAGTCTGCACACTCATGCGCTGATACCGACCACTGTAGTCTGCACACTCGTGCAGCCTGATACTGACACTGTAGTCTGCACACTCGTGCAGCTGCTACAGAACACCTGTAGTCCACACACTCGTGCAGCCTGTACAGACACTGTAGTCACACTCGTGCAGCCTGCTACACACTGTAGTACACACTGTGAGCCTGCTACAGACACGTGTAGTCCGCACACACTGTGACAGCCTGCTACAGGACACTGTAGTCAACACAACTCGTAGCCTGCTACAGGACACTGTAGTCACACTCTGCAGCCTGTCGACACTGTAGTCGCACACTCGTGCGCCTGATACAGACACTGTAGTCACACACTCCTGTGCAGCCTGCTACAGTTCACAGTAGTCCGCACACTCGTGCAGCCTGCTACAGACACTGTAGTCCACACACTAGTGCAGCCTGCTACAGACACTGTAGTCACACTAGTGAGCCTGCTACGACACTGTAGTCCCCCACACTCGTGCAGCCTGCTACAGACACTGTAGTCCGCACACTCGTGCAGCCTGCTACAGACACTGTAGTCCGCACACTCGTGCAGCCTGCTACAGACACTCCAGTCTGCACACTCGTGCAGACCTGCTACAGACACTGTAGTCACACACTACGTGCACCTGTACCACTGACACTGTAGTCCCGCACACTCGTGCAGCCTGCTACAGACACTGTAGTCCACACTCTCGTGCAGCTGCTACAGCACTGTAGTCCGCACACTCGTGCACCTGCTACAGACACTGTAGTCCGCACACTCGTGCACCTGCTACAGACACTGTAGTCCACACACTAGTGCAGCCTGATACAGACACTGTAGTCCGCACACTTGTGCAGCCTGCTACAGACACTGTAGTCCGACACACTCGTGCAGCCTGCTACAGACACTGTAGTCCGCACACTCGTGCAGCCTGCTACAGACACTGTAGTCCGCACACTCGTGCAGCCTGCTACAGACACTGTAGTCCGCACACTCATGCAGCCTGCTACAGACACTGTAGTCTGCACACTCGTGCAGCCTGCTACAGACACTGTAGTCCGCACACTCGTGCAGCCTGCTACAGACACTGTAGTCCACACACTCGTGCAGCCTGCTACAGACACTGTAGTCCGCACACTCGTGCAGCCTGCTTCAGTAGCCTATTTCATCAACATTGCAAAATATACTTTAGTAGCAAAGTATACTTTGAGGGAGAAATTTTCAATTTTATGATAAATTTATTAATTTTTATTATACTGAATTTATTACATTATCACAGCCAATTTGGCTGTGATAATGTAATAAATTCAGTATAATAATTATGCATACTTTTAATTATGAAATATATGCATTTGTTAGTTCTATATGAAATAATTCATTTCAGAAAAAATAAATGATTACTCCCTCAAAGTATACTTTGCTAGTAAAGTATACTTTGCAATGTTGGTGAAATCGGCTACAGATGTAAATTTTCATGAGATACATCAATAATGTTTCCTATATGCTATAGCATGGAGTAAGTGATACACACACTAGATTGGAAGGCTATTGACGGCATTGACTCGTATACAATGTATCAGTCGAATCAAATTCTGAAACTACTTTTGCTGAAAGTTCATTAGTTGAACAATGTTATTGTTGTTAGCGCATGATGTCTGTGTAATGACACAATGTAAACAAGGCTCTACATCAACAACATCGAACCAGCACAATTCATCGCAGGTTTATTAGGCAAGGCGTATGGAACACCGAATCTACATGAACACAAATAATTAATGATAGCTCTATTTAGAGCTAGCATTTAATATTTAGAGCTATCATTAATTATTAACTCAAATAATTATTTGCTAGCTCTAGCATTACATATTTAAGAGCTAGCTCCAAATGATTTAGAGAGCTCTTCGAATGATTTGGTGCTAGCTCGAAATATTAAGAGCTAACATTAATTATTTGAGTTTTCCTGTATGTAGATTTGGCATTCCATAAAGGCGAGGAAACAAGTAGGATTTGCGCAATTTAGTCTCAGAATTCCAACACTTTTCCTAGCCTTGTCTGATAAAGTTGATATCAAAATATACTAGCATGGTATATCTGTGTTTTGGCTGAATTCCCCTTGATAATAATATGGATGTATTCCTGTATTCTTTTATATCTTGCCTTATTTCTCAATAAAAACATGGTTTGACAGCAATTCAGAATGGTTAAGTGGTTAAATAAACGGTTTCTTACATTTCATACTCGATACTGTATAAAAACAAAGCGAATCAAGCGCAAAATATGGCCAAGAGGTGTACGCATTAATTTCTGGAGGTGGGTGGTAGTGAAGGCGACTCACAATTCAGGTGGGGGGGCGGTGTCTGAGAACAGCATTTGATTGGCCGACTGAAACACGTCATTTTGACGTTACTGACGTCATTTTGACGTTACTGACGTCATTTCTCCATATATGGTAAGCACGAGAGTGGTGTAAACTACTGCTGCCGAGTGGTGTAATTCACCGATTTATTTCTGTAAACTACTGGCTGAAATGTAAGAAATCCAAATATATATTCTTGAAATTTTATCAATTATATATGTACCATTGTAATTGTTTCAAGAAGAAACACTGATAATATTACACTGATCAATGATTAACCCTTTCAACACCACAGGCCTCTATAGTTGTATTGACAAAAAGTCTAGATCCAGATGACGAGCCGTCTCATCACGATCTGCACTTTTTGCAAGTAATTATCATATTTTTTTAGAACAAAAACACCACATTTTCATAAATGGACTAGTTTGAAAATCATTTTATGACGGTTGAATTGGTTGCAAAATTAACATATCAAAATCCGTTCCAGTTACTTACTAAGTAACTGGAATGGATTTTGATATGTTAATTTTGCAACAAACTCAAATAGTTATTTAACTCTTTCACCCCTAAGTTAGAGGTGACAGGGATTCCGCTGGGGAAAATAAAAAAATCGCCACTTCAAAAAAAAAAATATAGAAAAAAAAGAGAAAGGAATAACCAATAGGATAAAAAATAAACAATTGGCGATAACAAATTACAATTTTGTTTTTTTTCCAAAATTGTAATTTTTTTATCGCCAATTGTTTATTTTTATCGCCAATTGCGAAAGTGCCAATTGCCTTTGTAGGTTGTGTTTGCACAGATGAGCCTGCACATTCATGCAGCCATATTTATTGTCACATCAATTCCATTGTAGATAACCTTCGGTGCGTGGAGTAATTTCTATGGCTTTGTGCTGCTGTTGTTTCTCAATGGAACTGCTCAGGTAAACTCACATTGGGCATACACTTTCAATTTCTGTACATATCACTGCCACGTTGCTCCTGATAAGGAATTAGTAATTGAGTATTTTCACTCCATCATTTCTGAAGCAATTGGGTATTTCAACATTTTAATTGGGTAAAATAAAATCACACTACTGTTTACACATCAACAGACAGCAATTATTGAATAGTTTGCTTTGAAATGAAAAAATGTCTTCGAATTTCATTAGAATTGTCTCCTTGTCTCCAACATGTGTTTTCATTGAAAATAAAAAAAATATGCTATATTTGTGGTCTGTTTATTGTTTTCTGCAACATGATAAAGGTACCACAAAATTGTTATTGCTTTTTGATATTCGCTACTTCTGATTTCATTTGGGTTTTTGGCAATTTTAATTGGGTATTTAAGCAAATACGCAGCTTATCTGGAGCACTGCCACCAGTTTAAACATGTTGTCCTGTTTACGATATTTTCTGTAAGTGACATCGAAAGTTGACAAAATTTCTGGGCAAATGTAGAATTTTATTTCCACAGTTGCTTTGAAAATGTTGTCAACTTTCAGGCACATAGCTGCATTAAGGCCCTGCAGAATTTTCTGAGAAATGAAAAACATAAAAACACCAAAAATGCAATAAAAACCCATGGCGAGAGGCGGGTGGGGTATACCTTAACATTTTATTGCAAAGTAATGTTGACCATAATTAATATTAAATTTGATCTACACCATGAAGAACATTTTCATATGACCGTGCTACTATGTCGTAAGTAGTGTGTGTTTCCAATACCGATAGTTGCTTAGCATCTACTAAACCGCGATGTTTCAATATTTAAACAATGAATAATGAACTGGCGGCCGTTTCACTAAACTTCGTACGACTAAGATGTTCGTAAGTGCAAAATTATGATAGTCTGTAAATTTCACATTAACAATGTTTTCTTGTAAATAATTATTGGATTTACATTTATTGAGCATGGGCTGCCTATGCTCAATAAATGTAAATCCACAATTGAAATTTCCAGACGATCATAAAATTGCACTAACAAACATTTTAGCAGTACAAAGTTTCGTAAAACAGCCCCCCTGGTACTAGGGTTCCAACGCGTCGCGTTGGAACCCTAGTACCAGTGGGCTGTTTTTCGAAACTTTGTACTGCCGGGTTATACTCGAGTAGCACAGGAACAACTCTGGTTGTTCCTGTGCTACTCGAGTATAACCCGGGAGTTACCAAGAAAAACGACCAATGACTTATGACAGACTCTATTAAATGCGCCGAGTGGCCGAAGACCAGAATATTTAATAACTCGCCATATGCAATCAACAACATTAACAATCAAATTGCACCACTTTAGGCAATTAACTGCACTTGAAAAGAAATCACATTTCATAGACAGGTAGAGCACGGCTCGGCCTTTGATCGTAATAAGTCGGACGCGGAGGTGTGAAAATTAGCCAAACACAAACTTCAACATGATTTTCGAGTCATCGTATAGCAAAATAGCGAGAAATGTGCCTGCGGGACTTGAAAAATGTTTTGATGGATCACATTTTTCGAGGAGTTGCATTTTGAGCCATCACATGTAAAATACATTAAACATATTAGGAAAATTATCGGAACCTCAACGCTATTTCGAGCAAGCCTGACATTACGAGCCATCGCATTTTGAGCCATCACGATTTCACTGTACTTGCTTATCATCATCCATATTTTCATTCCATACCACACTCATGTGGCCTTCATGTCCAAGGTTAAATTACTTAAAAATTTGTGTCTGTAAGATTTGCGTTAAGGTTTTCGGGTTCCCATTATTTCTGCAACGGTAAGTCGGATTGACTTCAAACTTCATATACTTGCTTATCATCATCTGTATTTTCATTCCATACCACACCCATGTGGCCTTCATGTCCAATGTCAAGGTCAAATTACTTAGAGAATTTGTGTCCGTAAGATTTGCGTTAAAGTTTTCGGGTACCCATTATCTCTACAACGGTAAGTCAGATTGACTTCAAACTTCATTTACTTCCTTATCATCATCCACATTTGCATTCCATACCATACCCATGCGGCCTTCATGTCCAAGGTCAAGGTCAAATTACTTAGAAATTTGTGTTAATGTTTTTTAATTATTTGTGTTAAAGTTTTCATTTGTCGGTCCAGACGGCAGCCGGGGGTATACGTCAACCCCTGCTCACTTTCTCTAGTTATATCGATATTTGCATTCCACAACTGCGCTAATTAGAATCCTCCACCAGTCTTACTTTTTGCCAATATTATGTTCATGCCTCGTATTTTATTGAACATCTCATGTTCATCGGTGCTTGGGCCTGCAGAATAAAAATAGGCTAGCTCCACCCCTGACTTTCGATGTCATTTATAGAAAATATCATCGTTTCTATAAATATGTTTCATGAAAAATCACATGGTTTCTCGGATCTTGTGGATGAGACCAATTTCTGTAGAATCCTGGTTTGTAATGCCGTGTCACATTACTCCAATTCCAGGCGCAGTGCTGGCCCAACTGTATGAAGGCCCTGGGCATGTGGTACCCGGACAATGTAAGGAACTCCGTGTTTGGCATGTTTGGCACGTGTGCCTTCGCTGGCGGCATTATTGGCACAACCGTCGCTGTAAGTATTTCATATGTATCAAGCTGTGTTCAAAACTCCATAAGCTTCACACATCACTTATCATGTGTGCCTTCGCCGGCGGCATTATTGGCACAACCGTCGCTGTAGGTTATTGTACAATATTGGCGAGTGTATTTCTTATGTATCAAGCTGTCTCAACTCCATAAGCTTCACATATCACATGTGCCTTCGCATCATTGTATCACTGTAGTCATACAGTAGTCGTTGATATGTGAGTAGATTTCTTGAACTGCATTTTCAGAGATAACATTGAGGCACCATCACATGTTCTTTAATCAATGATTAATTGATTGGTCACCAGTAGCCGATTTCATCAAAATTGCAAAGTATACTTTTCTAGCAAAGTATACTTTGAGGGAGTAATCATTTACTTTTCCCAAAATGCATTATTTCATAGAGAACTAACTACTGCATATATTTGATGATTAAAAGTATGCAGAATTATTATACTGAATTTATTACATTATCACAGCCAAAATGGCTGTGATAATGTAATAAATTCAGTATAATAAAAAATAATAAATTTATCTTAAAATTTAAAATTCCCTCAAAGTATACTTTGCTAGATAAGTATACTTTGCAATGTTGGTGAAATAGGCTACTGATCAGGATGTAGCAAATTGGATGGTAAATTTGCAATTTTTGTCGCGCCTGCTTTAGCCGAAGGAGCGACTATAGTCGCCGTTTTTTCCGTCGCCAGTGTCGTCGTCCGAAATGTCAAAAACTTTGTACAAGCTTCGTCATCATACTATAACTTTAATATTACTTTACGGATTGCTTCAATATTTGGACACTTGATACATGTAAGCATTAGGAACAGACACATGCCGCCAATTCACATGACCTTCACCTTTTTACCTTCAAATTTTTGCTGAAACACATTTTTTTTTGTGTCAAAAACTTTGTACAAGCTGCGTCATCATGCTATAACTTCCATATTACTTGACGCATTCCTTCAATGTTTGGACACTTGATACAAGTAACCATTAGGAACACACTCGTGCTGCTATTAACATGACCTTGACCTTTTTGACCATCACATGGTTGTGGAAAAAAAAGTTACTTCAACCTTGACCATTTTCGTGTTTTAAGCATGCACTTCTCTGACAGTTTTTGTGATGCTTACTTTAGCACATGCCCATGATCATGTTACGATCAAATGCCTCGGCAGGCACGACACCGCTTCTGTGGCAGAATTCTTGGTATTCTACTCCTTTACCTGCATGAGACGTTGCTGATTAACAGTCAATAAACCACATTTAACCCTTTAGTCAGTGGTATTGGCAAAAAGTGTAGATCCAGATGAGCCGGCTCAGGATGAGCCGTTTCATCATGATCTGCACTTTTTGCAAGTAATTTTCTTATTTTTTAGAACAAAAACATCCCCGTTTCATAAGTGGTCTAGTCTGAAAATTATGTTGTGACCATTGGATTGGTCGCTAAATTGACATAACAAAATCCATTACAGTTACTTAGGGATGAAAGTTTTAATCACTAAATCAATCAATGCGTTTGAATGAATATTTACAGGTTTGGCTGCAAACGTCCTATGGATGGAGAAACGCCTTTTTGCTCCCCTCCATTGTTGTGGTGAGTAATTCCATACACTACCATAACAACCATGCTCAATATGTGACAGATCACAATGAACACACGAGGGACGTATTCTATGCAGTTGGTTGGTTGGTTGGTTGGTAGTTTGGTGGGTTGGTTGGCTGGTTGGTAGTTTGGTTGGTGGGTTGGTTGGTTGGCTTCCTAGCCTTGCCTAATCAACTTGATATCACACTAGCCATGTATTCTATATAAGCCAGTTTTTCTACTTATGTCAATCTTCTGAGGGGGGGGGGGGGGTGATGGGCTGTGGCCTAGGGGTTAGAACACCTGACTTCCAATCTGCAGGATGTGTGTTGAAACCTTGCCTTGGGCATCAAAAATACTTTCATAGTATTTCCATCCCACTAGTGAGACTTCAAACTGTGGTCCCGTCTCTATATGGCCTTAACTGTTGCTGGGACGTTAAACCCATTCACTTTCACTTTTCAATATGTGACGGATGACAATGAACAGACTAGGGCCTTATTCTATGCAGTTGGTTGGTTGATTTTCTAGCCTTGCCTAATCAACTCGATATCAAAACACACTAGCCATGTATTCTATCCCATGTATGTCAATTTTCTGGGGCCCGTTTAAATAAACGTCATAAAACTAAAAGAAGTTGGTAAATGCAAAATATAATTTTAGAATGACATTTACACTGACAGCCGATGTTGGAAAATCTTTAGTGGATTTGTTCACAATTAATGATGTGTGTATGTAGGTGCAGAATGGTAACGTTAGTTAAACATGTTACTGTGAGAAACAAATTAATCAAAATCTTCGTACAAATATTTTTATCGTAAGAATTTTAGTGAAAATATCGATTGATAGATTTACATTTATTGAACATAGGCTGCATATGCAGCCTATGCTCAATAATGTAAATCCAATAATTGTTTACAGAAAACAGTGTTAATGTAAAATTTACAGACTATCATAATTTTGCACTTACGAACATTTTAGTCGTACGAAGTTTAGTGAAACGGCCCCTGTAGTGTAAATGGAAAATTTCTGACTGATTCGCGTACTTGAAAATACGATACAACTATTCTATACAGGGGGTGATGGGATGTGTGGTCCTCCTATTCTTCCACCAACCAGACGAGGTGCAGATAGAGGTGCCGGGCAAAGGTGAGAGGTCAAATGTGGCTGTCACTGGAGAAATGTGGCTTTAATATATGATTTGTGACCAGTGTAGCTGCTGATCAAATAGCACACTCCTCTAGCCTGTAATGATCTATATATTGCTTGTTAGAATCATGACGGGTGTTTCATTGATGGAATAGCAAACAGTGCAGATTCTGAGCAGACTGTGTGGATGCACAGGCTGAACTGAATCTACACTGTCGCAAAACCATTAAACCCAATTTCCCCAGTCACAGTCTGAAGTCACTAATCCATAGCTCTATGATTTAGATTTCAATAGACATTTATTCATTGAATTTTCACCCACATGATATTTATCCATATAGTTAGAAAAGTGTTATTATCAGTACAACGTGATGTCCATATTTAAGCCATGAATTGCATGCTAGTAGATTCTGATAAATTTTCAAACTATTTTGATGAAGACCGTGTGATTGAAAATTCATAAAATAAAAGAGTGACTAATTATGTTTTGTGTATTCCATGTTCTTCTCTTCCGAGGTTATTGGGAATTAGACGTCTCTAATTATCCCACTTTTTGAGAGAGAAAACGGGTATATTGTTTCGTTATTGGTGTCCGTCAGTCCACCCATACGTCTGTCACGTTTCTTTTAAGAAGTAAAACTTTTAAACTGTAATAGCTTCATATTTGGTATGTGGCTTCCTTATGGTGTTCGGATGCACAAAGAGAAATTTTATTTTTTATTTCACCCCCGTGTCATGGCGTATCTCCCCCTTATGGACTTTTTTTTTTTTTTTTAAGTTTTTTGAAGTTGGTATATTACAATGGCCTACCATCAATTAACGATATTGCATGTTGGAGAATCTGTTACACACTTTTCGACACAACAAAATGGCTAAGTGTTTCGGCGACATTGTGAAGGTGACCAAGGTCAAGATCGTGTTATGGTGGCGCGAGTGTCTGATAAATGTCTGTTTGATTCAAGTGTCCACTGCTGTGACTCGTACTACTGTGACTGGGCAAATGGGGCTTCTGCTTTTTGCAACCAGTGTAGATCCAGATCAGCCTGTGCATCCGCCATTCCATCAATGAAGCACCCATCATGCTTCTAACAAACAATATAGATCGTTATCAGGCTACCGGAGTGTGCTGTTTGATCAGGATCTACACTGGTCACAAATCCTGTAAGCCCTATTTCTCCAGTCACAGCCACATATTCGTTTCACTCACATTAGTGGACCACATACCGGTATTACTTTCACTCACTGTAGTGGAATCTGAGTCGCAATTCCATCTTGAGTCGCAATTCCACTGTATGCATCAAATGTTTTATTAACTCTATCTTACACTGCTTGCACTACTGATATTATCATTATTGAATACATCATGGATTATGTTTCAGAACAAAGTTCAGTGAAATCCAAGACAGAGCTGACATGGCTCGAGCTGTGGAAGATACCGTGAGTACAGGTTCTACTATATGTGTTCCAGAGCTCCAGATAAGCTGCGTATTTGCTTAAATACCCAATTAAAATTTCTAAAAACCCAATTGAAATCAGAAGTAGCGAGTATCAAAAAGCAATAACAATTTTGTGGTACCTTTATCATGCTGCAGAAAACAATAAACAGACAACAAATATAGCATATTTTCTTATTTTTCCATGAAAACGCATCTTGGTATTTCATTAGAATTGTCTCCAAGGAGACAATTCTAATGAAATACCAAGATGTGTTTTCATTTAGAAGCAAACTATTGAATAAGTGCGGTCTGCTGATGTGTAAACAGTAGTGTGATTCTGTTTTACCCAATTCAAATTTTGAAATACCCAATTGCTTCAGAAATGATGGAGTGACAATACTCAATTACTTATTCCTTATCTGGAGCCCTGTGATGTCTGTCTTACATCGACCTGAGCTTTGATTCATGGCTGCCAGCATGCATGCTTCATTGTATTGTGCTGTGCACATGGTCTGTGTGTGTAATAATCAATCTGAAATTTGCATTAACCCTTAGACCGCTATCTTAATTTTTTTGTCGTCTGCTGTTTAGTTTCTATTTTCCATTTTTATCGTCAAAAACATGCTTTCACAGCACTTTAGAATAATTTACAACATGGTTTGACAGCACTTCAGAATCATTTCCATTGGTTTTTATTGAGAAATGCAGCAAGATATAAAAGCAACAGCGGACGACAATTGTTGTGAGTAGCGGTCTATTAAGCGTTAACCTCTTCAATCCAACAGATCATGCATGTATGTGCAAACCCTGCTGATCCAAATGGGCCAGCTCATAAAGGAAGCCCATGCTGATCTGGATCTACACTGGTCACATTTACCATAGGCCCCATTTCTCCAGTCACAACAACATATTACACCCTTGCCGTTGGACGGAAGTATAACACCAGTCAATCAATCAATTAATTGTCAGATAAGCTTGGTATCAGCATACACTAGCCGGTAGACCTGTTCCTACAGCCCAATCACTCCCATTAATATCCCTCTTTAGCACTATAATAGAAAAATAAACAAGTCCGGGCCCGGCTGCTCAAAGCTTCTGTTAGCTTAACAGACTGTTAAATCCTTAGCATTGCTAAGGATTTAACAGTCTGTTAAGCTAACAGAGGTGTTGAGCAACCGGGACCAGATTAATAAAAAATCAAAGTAGACAACGATATAGAGACGTGGCATTTTTGTCTAACTAGCCGGGTGTTCTCTATTTCAGCACATTGGCGGAGGTTGCTGTGGCCATGTTTTGTTTGAAGTCCGTCAGATACTGCATGTACATGTGGCTGCCCATGTATCTACTCGACCAGGTGGGTTCGCAAATCACATAACAAAATATGTATTATGTATATGTATATGTATAACATGTATATTATTGAATACATTGTTTTTGTCGAGCTTGCAGAAAGCGAGACATAGTGATCACAATGACGTCCGGGTGTCAGTGCGTCTGTGTCCGTCCGTCCGTCCGAAATATGCATTAAAGTTTTTAAATACCTTATATCTCTGCAGTCCTAAGTCACTTGGACTTGAAACTTCAACGCTTATTAATCATCATCCATATATTCATTCTGTGTCCCACTCATGTGGCCCCTGTGCCCAAGGTCAAGATCAAATGAATTAATAGAAGTTTGCGTTAAATTTTGTTTCCAAATTTGTGTTAAACTTTTCACATACCTACTATTTCTGTAACTGTAAGTCTGATTGGCTTGAAACTTCGTATGTTTATTTGTCATCATCCATATAATCATTCTGTGTCCCACTCATGCGGCCCCTGTGCCCCAAAGTCAAGGTCAAATGACTTAAAAGTTTGCGTTCTTATAAAATCTGCGTCAAAGTTTTTACATACCTTATATCTCCACAATCGTTACTCCAATTTACTTCAAACGTTCAATACATCCTTTTCATCATCCATATTTTCATTCTTAGCCTGCCATGTGGTCCACATGCCCAAGGTCAAATGACTTTGAAATTTGTGTTAAAGTTTTTACATACCTTATATCTCCACAACATTTATTCCGATTTACTTCAAACTTCAACTAATTCTTTACCATCATCCATATTTTCATTCTATAGCCCACCCATGCGGCCCACATGCCCAAGATCAAGGTCAAATGACTTTAAAATTTTTGTTAAAGCTTTACATACCTTATATCTCCACAACCCTTACTTCAAACTTCAAATAAATACACTTTTGAGACCATCAAATGCCTCGGCGGGATCGACATGCGGGCCGCAGCCATCTGGTTTAAACTAAACCGTTTTGGACAAGCTAAGCAGCTCATATTTAATTTCCTTGATGATTTGTGGCTTTGACTGGTGCATCCACACACAGTCTGAACATGATCTGCACTGCTCGCTATTTCATCAGTGAAACATCAGTCGTGCTTGTAACAAGCAATATAGATCATTATCAGGCTACACGAGTGTGCTATTTGATCAGGAGCTACAATGTTCACATGCCATGAGCTCCATTTGTCCAGTCACAGAGACATCTTAGAAAAAAAAATAGCTTGATTTGAATAATATGGAGAGTTTCATTGACTCATCGTCCGTAGAACTATTTACAGTTAACCCTTCCAACACTAAATAACTAGAACGATCTGTGCCATGTTAATTTTCCGACCAATTAAATTTTTCCAAACTGGTTTTCATACTAGTCCATTTATAAAAATATATGAAACTTACTTGCAAAAAGGGCAGATCCTGATGAGACGGCTCGATACGAGCCGGCTCATCTGGATCTACAGTTTGCAAACTCCACTATAGGGGTCTGTAGTGTTGAAAACGTTCTGGTCACATCTTCAATATTGTTAGGTTTACAGTTGCCATACTTACACATGATTATAAATCAGCTTACATCATCATTAGTAGACTAATGTATTTAGTGTTGGATCAACTCGATAAACCCCATTTCATTCATCGGATCACACATTTTTTATGCTTGGATTGGTTTTAATACCTTTAGTTGGAGCTTATGTGGGTTTATGTGGTTTTAACCAGTTTTTAGCTCGACTATTCGAAGAATAAGTAGAGCTTATGTTGTCACCCCGGCGTCGGCGTCACCGTCACGCCTTGGTTAAGGTTTTTAGTCAACCTTGTATATGGAATACTACTGGCCCTACACCCACCATACTTGCACAACTTCATCTCCTAATGTACATCAATAACCCCTGATCTATATTTGACCTTGACCTACATTTCCACTTGAATTACTTAGTTAATTCCCCTTGGTTAAGGTTTTTTGTCGACCTTGGTTAAGGTTTTTAGTCAAGCTTGTACATGGAATACTATTGTGCATACAGACACCATACTTGGACAACCTTTTCTCATAGCGATGTACATCAATAACACCTGATCTATATTTGACCTTGACCTACATTTCCTCTTGAATTACTTAGTTAATTCCCCTTGGTTAAGGTTTTTAGTCAAGCTTGTACATGTATATGGAATACTCCTGGCCCTACACCCACCATACTTGAACAACTTCATCTCCTTGTGATATACATCAACAACCCCTGACCTATATTTGACCTTGACCTACATTTAACCTTGAATTACATAGTTAATTCCCCTTGGTTAAGGTTTTTAGTCAACATTGGTTAAGGTTTTTAGTCAAGCTTGTACATGTAATACTAGTGTGCATACAGACACCATACTTGGACAACCTTTCTCATAGGGGTGTACATCAATAACCCCTGATCTATATTTGACCTTGACCTACATTTCCTCTTGAATTACTTAGTTAATTCCCCTTGGTTAAGGTTTTTAGTCAAGCTTGTATATGGAATATTCCTGGCCCTACACCCACCATACTTGGACAACTTCATCTCCTAGTGATGTACATCAAACAACCAACTGACCTATATTTGACCTTCACCAATACATTTAACCTTGAATTACTTAGTTAAATTCCCCTTGGTTAAGGGTTTGGTTTTTAGTCAACCTTGGTTAAGGTTTTTATTTTTAGTCCAAGCTTGTACATGGAATACTATTGTGCATACAGACATCCAATACTTGGACCAACTTTTTCACATAGGGATGTACATCAATATAACCCCCTGACTATATTTGACCTTGACCTACATTTCCTCTTGAATTACTTAATTAATTCCCCTTGGTTTAATTTGGTTTTTAGTCGAGCTTGTATATGGAATACTCCTGGCCCTACACCCACCATACTTGGACAACTTCGTCTCCTAGTGATGTACATCAACAACCCCTGACCTATATTTGACCTGACCTACAGTTAACCTTGAATTACATAGTTAATTTCCCTTGGTTAAGGTTTTTAGTCAACCTTGGTTACGGTTTTTAGTCAAGCTTGTACATGGAATACTAGTGTGCATACAGACACCATACTTGGACAACCTTTTCTCATATGGGATGTACATCATCAATAACCCTGATTTATATTTGACATTGACCTACATTTCCTCTTCAATTACTTAGTTAATTCCCCTTGTTTAAGGTTTTTAGTCTAGCTTGTATATGGAATATTCCTGGCCCTACACCCACCATACTTGGACAACTTCATCTCCTAGTGATGTACATCAACAACAACTGACCTATATTTGACCTTGACCTACATTTAACTTTGAATTACTTAATTAATTCCCCTTGGTTAAGGTTTTTAGTCAAGCTTGTACATGCAGTACTATTGTGCATACTAACACCATACTTGGACAACCTCTCAGCGATGTACATCAATAACCCCTGATCTATATTTGACCTTGACCTACATTTCCTCTTGAATTACTTACTTAATTCTCCTTGGTTAAGGTTTTTAGTCAAGCTTGTAGATGCAATACTCCTGGCCCTACACCAACCATACTTGGACAACTTCATCTCCTAGTGATGTACATCAATAATCCCTGACCTATATTTGACCTTGACCTACTTTTATCCTTGGATTACTTTCTTATTTCCCCTTGGTTAAGGTTTTTTAGTCAAGCTTGTATATGGAATATTCCTGGGTCTACAGCAAAACCATACTTGGAAAACTTAATCTCTAGGTGATGTACAGTCAATAACCCCTGACCTCTATCTGACATTGACCTACATTTAACCTTGAATTACTTACTTAATTTCCCTTCGTTAAGGTTTTTAGTCAACCTTGGTTAAGGTTTTTATGCAGGCCGCGGCCACCTTGTTTGTCAAGCTATGTGTACATTGACAACCCTCGTAGTCGAGCTATGCTGTTCTCCTACAGCTCTTGTTTTTCTCTGATAGTACTGCACTCCGTGCCAGCGTAAAATGTGTTGTGTCGAAAAATGCACCGGTTTCCTGATGAGATACCTCTCGGCTCTGTTCAGAGCTATCGCATAAACACATTTTCGTCTAGTAACCGGCGCAAATTTCTTGCGCCGGTTACTAGACGAAAAATTTCTTTATGCAGTATCTTCTGCATTTACTGAATGTGAATTTGTCAGGAATCTGGTGCCTATTTCGACGAGAAACATTTTAAGCCGGAACCGAGTGCAGCACCAGTGTAACTGCTTATCATCTTGTTTTTCAGCTTAATTACAGTAAAACCCAGGCAGGGATGTTTTCTACCATGTTTGAGATAGGCGGAGTATTGGGCAGTGCGGGGATTGGGTTTATTCTAGATAGGTGAGTTATTCCACATCGTGGATATAGAGAATAGTAGCCTAGTGTATGTTGATATCAAGTTTGTGAGGCAAGTGTTAGGAAACGCGTTTTGAGTTCCGAGCCTGATCAAATTGATATCAACAGACACTATGCTGGTATTCTATTTATCAGGTATTTAGACGTTTTATGCCAATGATCAAATATAAAAGAACGCGTACGTTATTCGGTAACGTCATGTGACGCAGTTCAACTAATGAAAAATCAGTTTTCTATTCGTTGTAACCCAGATATTCGTAATCCGGTCAATGCCTAATCAGAGCTCCATTTAAGGTGCGTAATTTGACCAATTTGGGCTGAAATTTTGTTATTTCTTCATCAAAAATGGCAAGTTGGGAGTGCTTTAGAATCGTCTCGTTGAGACGATTCTAAAGCACTCCCAATTTGCCATTTTTGATGGAGAAATAAGAAATTTACCTCGAAATTATGCACCTTAACTGGAGCTCTCTGCCTAATACGACATTATATTATCAGTCAGTATGTATGCGGCCAATACAAAGCTCATTACCTGATAAATGTTGAAGATTGGTTTTAATCTAATGGTTTTACATACCTAATAACTCTGCAACCACATGAAACTTTGTATGCTCCATCATCCATGCTTTCATTTCATAGTATACCTATTGACAATATATTGGACGTGTTCTTAAACCACACACATTGGATGGCATATCATGCCATGGTGGAGTTATTACCAGAGCTCCAGTTAAGGTGCGTAATTTGACCAAATATTCAAGGTATTTTTCTTCGTTCTTCACCAAAAATGGCAAGTTGGGAGTTCTTTAGAATCGTCTCAATGAGACAATTCTAAAGCACTCTCAACTTGCCATTTTTGGTGAAGAAATAACAAAATTCCCCCCCAAAGTTGATCAAATTACGCACCTTAACTGGAGCTCTGTATTACTCTTTTCATTTTTAGATTGGCCGTACATTTCACCGTGATAACAAATAGTATACGATGTTTTCCAAACTGTCAAAAATTTCTAGCCGATATAATTCCTGCATGCTTTATAAAACTTTCAGAGCACAAAAGTAGACAAAGTTGTTTGAATGCCTGAGCCTCAACCAATAAAACTGCTTTTGTTTGTGCATAACCTTCATTAGCCAGGTTTTTTGAAGAAAAAAATCCAGGCTATTGGATTGGCGAAAGCCGGGCGGGCAGGCGGCGGGCGGGCGGCGTCCACAATCAATGTTAAGTTATCGTGTTTGAGTCCATTTCTTTGTTACTGTACCACCTAGGACCACCAAACTTTCACAGCTTCATAATCAAGGGGTGCCCACCACATATTACTATCCAACATGTTACTTTTTTTTTAACTTGACCCATTTTTTCCGCGCAGTCGACTTAGCCATTTTCAATGTTAAGTTTTCGCGTTTACAATGTTAAGTTTTCGTGTTTAAGTCCATTTCTTTGGTACTGTACCACCTAGGACCACCAAACTTTCACAGCTTCATAACCAAGGGGTGCCTACCACATAAAACTATCCAACATGTGACCATTTTTTTTACCTTCACCTATTATTTCTACGTAATTGACTTAGCCATTTTCAACGTTAACTTTTTAACGTACGTCTGGTTAAAGTTTTTTGGTTAAAAGTTTACTATATCTCTGCAACTGCTTCACCCATTACCTTGAAACTTCACATGGGTGTTTATCATCATCCATATTTTCATTTTACCCCCCAACCGTGCGGCCCCTGTGCCCAATGTCAAGGTCAAATTACTTTGAATTTTTTGTTTAAAGTTTTTTTGTGTACTATATCTCTGCAACTGCTTCACCCATTACCTTGATACTTCACATGGGTGTTTATCATCATTGTCGCACCCGATTGCAGAAAGCGCGATATCGTCGGCATTTTGGCATACGTTGGAAAAAACCTGGCCTTCGTGGCTTTGCCTCGTTTCTTGTTTTACAAATGATACAGCTTCAGAGCATATATATAAATGCACAGATAGAAATGTATGGGTTGTATGTAAATGTAGAGGAAACTAAGTACCCTGTGCAAGAACCCACTTGTTCACCATCCTAGTTGAGGATCAAATGTGGACCTGTGAGAAGTGCGGTCGTTACCAAATTCACTAAACTGTAGTTAGAGTACAAAATCAAAAAGCGTTGAGTGCAAAATCAGAAAGTTGTTACAATCACAGCCCCACATCACCTATCTCCATTTCAGGGGCGAATACTATTTGGTACAATGTTGTCAACCCTCTTCTCCGGTCTGTTATTTATCCAATCCATCTCCATTGCGTAGTATTTCCATCCCACTGATCTTTCTGATGAGGCTGGAAACATATTCCCTAACCTTAGATGTTGCTGGAACGCTAATCCATTTCACTTTTCCGTTGCAGGGTGTTTAAAGGGCGACCACTGTTCGGTACAATGTTGTCGGCTCTATTATCCGGCCTGTCATTACTGGGCTTTATGCTGACCGCGAACTGGGGTCTAGCCTTCAACTCGCTCTTCTTGTTCCTGGCGGGAGGCTTCAACTGTGGACCCGACACCATTCTAGGTATGCTCGCAACAGCTAAGGGCATTTAATCCTTTCACCCCTGCGTAACTGGAATGGATTTTGATATGTTAATTTTACAACCAATCCAATCATCACAAAATGATCTTCGAACTAGCCCATTTATGAAAAGGGGGTGTTTTTTGCTCACAAAAAAATATGAAAATTCCTTGCAAAAAGTGCAGATCCTGATGAGACGGCTCGTTACGAGCCGGCTCATCTGGATCTACATTGTTTGCCAATACCACTGTACAGGCCTGTGGTGTTGAAATGGTTATGGACAGGGTCTCAGTTTCAAGTAGCCTTGGGGATATAGCATTGGACTTCAATACTGGAGGTTGAGAATTCAATCCTCACCCTATGCATGAAAAATACTAACATAGTATTTCCGTCATACTGGTCTGTCAGATGAGACTTTAAATTGTGGTCCCGTCTCTACATGACCTTACCTGTTGCTGGGACATTCACTTTCACCTCACTTGTGTTGTTCCTGGTGGGTTGTATACATGTTTCTCATTTCTATAATTTTATAATTCTATACACGTTTTTTCAATTATATTGTTTATCATATTAATATTTTTACCTTATCATCTGATTGATTACCACATGTAACATACTATTTTACTATTATTTTTATTCTTCATCTACATTGCTTGGCCCTAAATGATACTCTTTTGTGTTGATGGGCCGTTAAGCACCATTCCATTCCATTGTTCCTGGTGGGTGTTTTCAACTGTGGACCCGACATCAATCTAGGTATGGTCGCATGTGGAACCCGTAATAACATTAATGTGGCTGTGACCGGAGAAGTGTGGCTTATGGCCTGTCTAGGAATAGAGTCTGTAATGTTTGTTATGCCACCAGGTTTTCAAGAAACGGGTGGCATATAGTGTTTGGACCGTCCGTCCGTCCGTCCGTCCGTCACACTTTTCGGTTAACCACTTTGTCACAGTTTCTCAAATTTCGGTTAACCACTTTGTCACAGTTTCTCAAATATGCTGCAGGTGGCATCCGCATTCGACAGACGCATTTCTTGTTTAGTTTAGTTTAAACATATTTTATTGCTCTAAGTTTACAATGTAACTTTACAGTTAATAAAATACAGGTTAATTTAGAAGAGCAAACGGGTTTGAATAGAATGGTGCTTAACAACCCACCAACAATGTGTTGAAGCTTGTCGAATATTTCATGAAATGCAAACAGTGCAGTTCCTAATCGGGTTGTGGTCTGGGACTTCACTGTTCTCAAATAAAGGATGGCTTTATTGCCTAATGGCAGAGCATTGGACACCAATACCAAAGATAGTGGGTTCAATCCAAGTCTGGGATGGGTTGTGGCCTAGGGGTTAGAACACCTGACTTCCAATCCGGAGGTTGTGGGTTCAAACCTTGCCTGGGCATCAAAAAATACTTTAATAGTATTTTCATCCCACTGGTCTGTCGGATGAGACTTTAAACTGTGGTCCCGTCTCTATATGACCTTAGCTGTTGGTGGGACGTTAAACCCGTTCACTTTTTTTTCAATCCAAGTCATAGAAAGTACTGTCATGCTTTAAATGACCTACTGTACAAAAGAGAAATCTATTTCCAGATTGGAGACTGTTGATCTCGATGATGAAATTAAAAAAAAAATCACCAGTTTAGATCTGTTTTCACCACACACATAAAAAATTGCAACTGGAAAATTTGGCGATAGGCAAAGGAAACTGTAGACTTAGGACAGGCTGTGTTCTGATCTGCTAGCTCATGTAGCCCGATTAGGATCTATGTTTGTTCGAAGAATGATGGTTATTTTACCATTTGAATGATAAACTGTACAGTTCCGGATCAAACTGCATGATTGAGCAGGCTGATCTGGGACTACATAGGTAAAAAAGACCAAATGCCCCATTTCCCCAGTCACCAGAATACTTATTGTTTAACCCAAATCAGTCCAAGGATACGATAATTTTTGTTAATTGTTTTTATTTCTCCATGAAGGTATATGTTGTTACCACTCGTTTGAACCGTCTCGACGTGGTAACAACATATACATGTACTTTCGAGATGAAATACAGAAAATAGGGATTTTTTTCTCACAAAAGTTTCATACTACTATAATTGTATCCCGTCTTTAATGGGTTAAACTAAGCAATATGAGGTCAAACCAAGAAACTCTTGACACAGAGGATTCCTCGAAAGTTGTTCTAAGGGATTTTCCATGGCTATATAGTGGGTGGCAGCTGGGAGCATGCGACGGCTAATTTAACGATCGGGATTCATCCTTTATACTGGAATTATGACTGGAGATCTGGTTTGGCTCTCAGGTATGTCTTTAGCATTCTTGTATGCGAGAGTTGAATATGGTTATACACTTTGTACCAGTAATACGATTCTTCCTAATCCTATTAATTTTAGGGGAAGGGACCAAGTAACTTTGGTGTGGTATGGACCTGGCACCAGGTCGGTTTATTCTAATTTCAGGGCGGAATATATATTTATTTTGATGTAGATATTCCGTTCTGATTTTTGGCATTTTCTCCCCAATGCAGCAGGTTACATGCGGGATCGAACCCGTTTGCCCGGTTTTAAATGACCTTAGCTGTTGATAGGCCGTTAAACACCAATAAATCAATCAATCCATGTTCTAGAACTGATTTATAACACAGGTCTGTGGCTTGATACTTGTATTTAATAGGTAACAAGCTATGTACATTGTATTTGGCAAATACGTACCGACTGATAACCGAATGTTGTATCCGGCATTGACCCGATACATGTACTATTAATATCCGGGTTATAGAGAATTGAAAATTGATGTTTCATTGTCTAACGGTGTCACATGACATATTGAATGACGCAAGGTAAACATGTCTGCATATATTCAACGGAAACTTTGACCATCGGCATAAAATGTTACCTGATAAATAGAATACCAGCCTACAGTTTAACACGTTTTAATGGCAATAAATCTTGGGCAGCATTCCATGAAACAAGCAGTAGTGTCTATTGATATAAATTGTATCAGGCTCTGTTCGGAAACGCGTTTCCTAGCCTTGCCTGATGATCTTTATTGGAACAGACACTAAACACTACTGTCTGTTCCACGTTTTGCTGCCAAAAAACTTTTGGCTATTAAATCTAAAAAATATGTAAAAGTAAGTACTTTTCATCAATAACAAAAAAGTTACCCTCCCCAAAAAATATAGATTTTATTGCGAAAAAACGATTTTCCTATGGGAATTTAACATGGGGGCTAAAAATAGATTTTTTTAATATTTGTGGACCGATTTTCAAAATCTAACTCGTTTTCTTAGTTGCATCATTTTCAAGCTATCTCGCCAGGTTTCGGAATCAATTTCCAATTGTTTTTGTTTTTTTGATCCTTCAGGATCGAAAAACAAAAAGTTTTGGAAAGTGACTCACCATGTTAAATTCCCATAGGAAAATCAGACAGTAGACTGGTATTCTCTATTACATTTTCACAGGTGGGTCGGTGCCGGCGGAGTTGGGCGAGATGTCTGGCAGGAATGCCGCCGCCGCCACGGTCGGCCTCGTTAACGGTAATTACACCACCCCCGTCCTACAGTCTCTCGTTGCCAGCAGCAACTGTCCCATGTGACATAGCTGTTCATAAGTCACTCAGGATGGGTTGTGGCCTAGGGGTTAGTAGCACACCTGGCTTCCAATTCGGAGGTTGTGGGTTGAAACCTCGCCTAGGGCAGCAAAAATACTTTCATAGTATTTCCATTCCACTGGTCTGTCGGATGAGACTTGAAACTGTCCTATGGTCTCTATATGACCTTAGCTGTTGGTGGGACGTTGAACCCATTCACTTTAGTCACTCACAAGATCAATCTGTTATAACCCTAAATATTTGGACACAATTTGCTTTGGGAAACCCCTAGAACAAATTGTATCCAAATACATTGTTATTGTGATTAAACCAGTTTCTTCTCCGTATTTGTATCAGCTTGCACACTTCCTCAGCCTGATCAGGATCTGCACTGTTTATTAGAAGCAAGACAATTGTTTCAGTCACTGAACGTAGTGATGTCGTCAATCAGACCATACAGGGTCTACACTGGTCAGTAAGGTCATAACACACCTTTTCTCTAGTCACAGCCACATAACATGTAATGTTGCATATTTTGAAGACCTGAATGTATTGAATGGTGTGACAATCAGGATAAAACTTCAAACTTCCATGTCAGTATGGCATGTACATGTCACTATTGTCTGTTCCACGAAGTGCTGCCCAAAATTTATTGCTATAAAAACACTCCAAACTGCTTATTTTTTTATATAAAACAATGTAAAACTATTTTTTAGAAATGAGCCTACTTTTTATTTCAAGAAAATCCGTCTAATAAAGTTATTTCGAATAAACAATCATGGATGGGCTTTTGCCTTATAAATTCATTTTACCCAATTTTAGTTGTTGACTATAAAACAAGAAACTACTATTGCAATAATCACTTCCGGTAAACAACAACAACAACTATTATTGCGAACTGAACACAAATTCTTAATAAATTTGTTTATTAACATCATTTTCTGGCATATAACTTAAACAATTTGCTTTAAAATATACCAATTAATCATTTAATCTTCATATATTTAGCGAATATCATTCATCCATAAGGTTCTAAGTTGATCCGATACTATTGCTAATACGTTCTAATGTATTGTAAATTGTGAATGCTAACGAACTTGATTCGATTAAACTCGTGACCTTCACCAACCAATCAGCATTTAGTAAACCAAGTTGTCCGCCGGAAATTCGTCAGGCAAAGAAACTGGCTCACAGGAAGTGACTGTATACTTCCGCCGGAAATGACGTATATATGGTGTTCCCAAGTCATACCATTAGAGAATGTAGATTTACACCGGTGTCGATGTGCGAGGATATGTGCAATTAGTTTTGCGTGGTAGGAACAGCGTGCCAACCTCAGCTTGGCGTTGTCAATAGATACGAAAGCTGTAGCAGATGATGATAACATCATGTTGTATTTTGACCAAATTCTCGGCATTTTCTTCTGGAATTATTTTACGAACACCGAGAAATGGAGGCTCGATTCCTTTATTTTCAACCTGGCAAGATTTGCTCTCATAAATACAAGGTTAGTGTCTTTTTTTTAATGATGAAATCCAGCAAGCAGTTCGATGCTAGAAAAATGTTGAAAATCTGACTGCACGTGACATTTTAACATTGCAACCCTGCATTCAATTCTTGATTTATGGCTATTACTTCATTATAGGACCGAAATTCAAAAAAATAAAAAGATGGCTCATTGCTAAATTTTGCTGAAAAATGATTTTATGCCAAAAAATAAGAGTTTTTGGGTGTTTAAATACGTGTAAAAGTTGGGCAGGTTAACGTGAAATAGACAGTAGTGCTGCATTGTGCGCCGGTGTAAAATGTTTTGTGTCGAAAAATGCACCAATTTCCTGACGAGATGCCACTCATCTCTACTTGGAGGTATCACATAAACACGGTTACTAGACGAAAATGTGCTTATGCAATAGTATCTTCTATATGTTGCTGAAGGGGAATTCGGCAGGAATTCGGGGCGTATTTAGACGTGAAACACCAGTGGCATCTACATAATTTGATCAGTACCTATACTTTTCTCTTATGCAATCAGGAAAGCATTCATTCCTAATAGTTTTACTTTTGCGATTCATTGTAAATACTAATAGAACTACTGAAACGTGTTGTGTTTCCAGGTTTTGGTAGCGTGGGAACGTTTCTAGAGGGACCCATTGTGGGGATAGTAGCAACGACGTACGGATGGTCGGGAATGTTTTACTTTATGATCGGATTGACGTTTATAGGAACGTTTGCCGTATTCCGAGCGTCTGTGATATATGCAAAACATCAAGTTCATCGATTACCGGACGAAATCCCGCTGGTGTTAGAAGACCCTTCATGACAACGACTGTATCATTCCAGTGCTGTAAATAAGGCAAAATAAGGCATTGGGATTTTGTAGTCGAGCCCGGCTTTTAAATTGATACCGTTTTCACCAATATTGATTGGTAATATTTTTCTGCAAACAGTGTTGAAAATTGACCCAAAAAAATCAAAACTCAATCAGGAATCAATTTTTATCACGCCCGCTTGTGGACAACGCGATACAGTCGGCACATTGGCATACGTACGTACAGGTAAAGTTTTTTGGTATACTATCAAAGCCTCGGCGGGTGGTATATGCGGGCCGCGGCCATCTAGTGGTGAGACGACAATATCACAAATCCGGGCTCATCATCGCCTCACCGATAGGCAAGAGGGGATATAGCATTGGTCCATCTACATAACGGTGTACATGCGCCTTTGAATTTTCATTTCTTAACTTATTAACCCCTTCACGCATTTCAATAATATTTAGCCACCATGTGTGTCTAGGGATGGTACTTTATTTTGCACAGACTCCACATTTGAATACACAAGGTCAATGTCACCGAGGACTTATATTCACCTTCTTTGTAAGCCATATGCATCAATTATATTTCTCTCGGTAACTCGTCAAACGCTTCACCAATTTCAATAATATTCAGCCACAATGTGTTTCTAGGGATGATGTTTGTTTCGCACAAACCAAATTCTGAACACCCTAGGTCAAGGTCACTGTGGACTACCAGCGAGGGGATTAAGTGTCGCTTTGACGTTTAGTTTTAGTGTAAACTATGAGAAACTGTTACGTCACGTAACAGTTTCTCGTAGTTAGCACTAAAACTAAGCAAAACTGATAATCATCACCAATTCTAACATCAAGGATACCCTGGAAACTGTTGTAAGGGAAGTTACTCATGATTTACCAAGTTCGGTAACTATATATAAGAATAGTTAATGGGCAAATGATTACCATCTGTCCTGATGCTTAAATTCCAGGCAGTCTGTAACTTAACCCTTAGACCGCTATCTTAATTTTTTTGTCGTCTGCTGTTTATTTTCCATTTTTATCGTCAAAAACAGCACTTTAGAATAATTTACAACATGCTTTGACAGCACTTTGGAAATGATTCTGAAGTGCTTTCAAACCATGTTTTTATTGAGAAATAAGGCAAGATATAAAAGCAACAGCAGACGACAATTGTTGTGAGTAGTGGTCTAAGGGTTAATATACCGTAATAACCCTAAATATTCGGACACAATTTATTCTAGGAAACGCATATAAATATCTGGTTTCCCACAACAAAGAGAGTCGCAATGTTTAGGGTTAGTATGGCTATACTGATGTATCACAATAACAATGTATTTGGATACGGCTTGTTGCACATGTGGGGTTACTAGGTAGGGAACACTTTATGTTCTTTTGTTGTGCTAGTGATTTTATTTTTTTTGTTGCTGATATATATAATTATGCTTCTGTTGCTGATATATATAATTATGCTTCTTATCAACCTCGGCATACAAAGTAGGTCGAAGGACACATAGTTCTTGTATTTTCGTCCATCCGTAACATTTGCGTGAACGTTTTTGTCTGTTGGTCCAGGCGGCGGCAAGGGGTATCGCTCTGCTCTCGTGCTCTAATTAGTTTCACAGTGTGCGTGATATCTGAGCGAACAACACATTACTGTGACAGACATCTTTTTATTGCGGAAAATTGTATTGGCTTTTGTAATTTAGCTTGTAATTCATAACACACTAGGCATAGTATAATATTTTAGTAAAGGAGACAGCCAAAGAAAACTACCGCATTAACCATTTCAACCCGAGAGGCTAGAAAGCCAACAGTGTAAAATGGGAGAATACGATGTGTAATTTAACGATCGGGGTTCAACCTTAACGGAATTCCCGACTAGAGACCTGGTTTGACCCTCACATACGTCTTTGGCATTTTGTATGTGACAGTTGAATCTGGTTATACCTTTTATGTGAGTAATCTGATTATTCATAATCCTATTTTGATTTTGTAGTTTTTATTTCCAGATATAGTCATGTATAAACATAATTTAAATTCAACATGTAGATATATGGACCTGGCACCAGGTCAGGTTATAATTTCAGGGCTGAATATTTTTTTTCTCATTGTAAATATTCCGTTCTGATTTTGGGATTTTCCCCCCCCAATGCAGCAGGTTAAAACGGGATCAAACCCGTTTGTCCGGCCTTATATGACCTTAGCTGTTGATGGGCCGTTAAGATTTCATATTAAGAAATAAGAGGCTTTGCCGAGTTATCTGTTTATCACATGACTTCATACTCCAAATAGCAACTTGGAGATATCCGATATATTTCAGCGAGAAAACACCATTGACTATTTGTGCATGTAGTTGAAAATCTCCACAGAGAAAAATAGTTTTAATACTAGCAATAAACATGTTATAAATATGTCATATTATCAGTTCACACTCTCTGAAGCACTTCATATTACTATACGGGAGCACATTCTAATAATTGCAGTAATTTTACTTGGTCAGGGACTCTCCTCTTGACGTTTAAAACACGATGACATCAACGTCGAAACAACATTGCTTTGTCGTGCCATTAGGGACGTCTTCATTTTGTTTGTTTGTCATAACGTTAGCGCATAATACGAATATGTAATTAG
Source organism: Conchocele bisecta (assembly GCA_029237695.1). Lineage (NCBI taxonomy): Eukaryota > Metazoa > Mollusca > Bivalvia > Lucinida > Thyasiridae > Conchocele > Conchocele bisecta. The sequence goes on from CM055266.1 coordinate 52,893,037, forward strand.
GGTGATGCGGTCAGTCAATCAAATTCGTTCCAGGTGTTATTACACGTGTGTCATATCACATTTATGAAATGGGTTACAGTATGTCATAACAATGTTTTCATGTGATAAATGTATTTATTTATCTAGCGCCTGATTTGTTACTATATAATCAGAGAGTATGGTATTACGGTCAGTGTAGCACCTGATCCAGCCACATCTGCCAACTCCCCACTTAAATTACAACCGCGATAGCGAACAATGTAGTCCCTGATCAGACTGCTCATATGTGCATGCTGATCTGGGACTACACTGGTCGCAAACTCATTAAGCCACTTTTTACCGTAAATTCACACCTCATAGCTGGCTGTCCTAATTATGCTGAAATGTGGCTGTGACTGGAGAAATGGTGCTTATGGGTTTTGTGACAAGTGTAGATCCAGATCAGCCTGTGCATCCGCACAGTCTGATCTGGATCTACACTGTTCACCATTGCATCAGCAAGACATCCATCATGCTACTAGCAAGCAATCTAGATCGTTATCAGGCTACAGGAGTCTAGTGCTATTTGATCAGGAGCTACACTGGTCACAAATCCCATAAGCCCCATTTCTCCAGTCAGAGCCACAAATAATAAATCTGTATAGAAACATGTACAACTACATGTGGTGTTGGTCTGTTCTCTCATATTAGGGCAATTCCAGAATTAATTGTATGGGGGGAGGCACTTTTTAACACTATTCATGTATTTCACCCAACCATGCTGAAGATATGCCATTTTCATTGCGGAAAATCATAAATGTTTTCTTTAAATGTGCTTAGAAGTATATGTCGCGACCACCATTTGAACCGTCTCGCCGAGACGGTTCAAATGAGTGGTCGCAACATATACTTTCATTGAGAAATAACAAAAATAAAATATTTTAAAAAATTAATACCTGTAAAGGTGTATTCCACATGTATTGGGTTAAATTAACTTTCTCATTAATTATTATGGAGCTTTATTTTTTTTTACCCACCATCAAATTCAGGTGCTTTCCACTCGCACAATACAATAAATTCTGGAATCGCCCTAAGCCTGTAAATGAAATTGGGGCCCCGAGGTGGGCTCTGTTGAATACAATCATCGGCTGTCCATGGACAACTTTTGCAATCAGCCCAAGATGGGTCTGAACAATATCACAATCCGATTAGACCAAAATAGAGTGTGCTGTTCACGATTTACTCACTTGGGTCCCGAGTCAGGAGTTGAAGGACTTCGACTCCAATCAGCCTGTGCATTTGCCAGAACTTTGCTTTGTCCTAGGAAAGTATTAACTAAAGTATGTATCCCAACTTAATCCGATGACATACCCTATACCTGCACTTCTGTAAAAGTGGGTACTTCCGGGCAAAACTTGCGCTTCTATTTCACAGAAAGCCCAGTGAACTAGAAGGCCCAGTGTTGACCTATACCAGGATATCCTTCTCCACAACACCTAGTAACACTTTTCATGGTGTAGAACGATTTGTGTATCCACTATTTTTTCTCCATATTTTGCTTACTACTAAACTAAAACCTCTCTAAACCGGACACCCTGGGGACCTCCCTGGGGACTTCCCAGGGTGTTAATTTTAGAGAGGTTCCGCAGTTTTTCTAAACCTGTTTTGCCAGCACTTTAATCGTTTAATGCGTTACCAAAGTAAATACTTAAAAATAAAATGTCAAGAAAACCAATTTGCCTGTTCATGTATCATCAATTTCCTCTTCATCACTAAAGTATGCATCCTTTTTGTATCGTTTCCTCTTGGGTTCCTCAAAATCCTCAGCCAAAGCTATGTGGCCCGACTCGCGATATCCCCCAGATGATCCCTGCTCCGACTTCTGTTGCTGAAAAATGTAGACCGGTGTGCCGGATTAACCAGAATATATATATGTGGTGCATAAATGTGCAGTATCAGTACGGAACCACGAGAACAATTTCACGTTTTGTGCCCCTTCCTCATTGTAAGTCAACGGGAGATTCTTATATTTAAGGATATTAACCCTTACTACGCTGAATTAAATGTTGTCATCCGCTGGAAATGTTTTATTTTCAATATTTCTCGACAAAAACCTGGTTTTGACAGCACATGAGAATCGTCTCCAATGGAGACGATTCTCATGTGCTGTCAAAACCAGTTTTTTGTTAAGAATTAAAGCAAAAATGAAAAACAGCAGACGGCAATTTCCGTCAACAGCTTAGGAAGGGTTAGGATATTTCATTATTTGGAAGTTTGAGGTGGGAAATGTTCCCTGGGCATAACAATGTATGGATGACTTGACACTTTCTATCAACTAGAGGCCCATATATGTTTCCATAGGCTAACTAAAACCACTTGCTTATACAATTTTCGCTACATTTTACTACGATCGACCCTCTCTACAGCAACACCCTCTCTGTAACAGCCAATAGCTTATGTCCCAAATGGACAATTGCCTTTATATGTAACGTCCCTACAAAAGCCACTTCTCTATCACAGCCATTTTTTTTGTCTTCCCATGGGTGGCTGTTGTAGGTGGGTTGCACTGTAAAAACAGGAATATTTCTCTTATTTATGAGTGGAAATTGGCTTGATCCTTCCATGCTGGTACAAGTAGGAATTTGTCAAACATTTTTAAATTTTCTAGAATCAGTCGAACAGCTGTATATAAGCAGTAAAATATCTGATGTTTAAGACTGGAAATTGGCCCCGACAACCTTTCATACCAGTACAGACAGGAATTACTCGGTTTCTAGAATCAGCACAATGGCTGTATACAGTATAGTGTATACCGAGATGGCAATACCTGATAGTTAATGGCGGCGGCCAGGCTGTCCTGTTTTGGATCACAGCCGGTGTCCGAGTCGCTGTCTTCTTCCTCGGATCTGCACAATAGTCGGGAATATGTCACCAATCATAGCTATACTGCCTGCCTGCACTAACCTTGCGAATGCTTGTCAATTTGTTTATATGTCAAAATCAGGGGTCCACACTCGCAGTGTCCCGGGATCTTGTTTTGTAGCAGAAATCCCTGAACTTTCAAGAAGATCCCATTCAACATAATGTAAAAATCTGGATATCCTTGCCTGGCCCAAAAGGAGAGTCAAAACCAGGAAAGTACTTAATATTGTGCTTGAAATCAAGCAGCTTGACTTGCTGTGCTACAGCTCGGGCTCAGACAATAAACTTGGAAAAGTCGTGGGAATACTGGACGAAGGCCAGAAGGCCTCGTCCAGTATTCCCGCGACTTTTCCCGCGACTTTTTCATATTCCCGAGACTTTTCCATCAAATTGCTTGTTTGAGAGTTGGCATTGCAACAGACATTCAGAAATGTTGTTAATCTGGACAGGATTAACACAGGCGGTTATGTACACGTATAATATGTGGCTGTGACTGGAGAAATTGGGCTTACGGGATTCGTGACCAGTGTAGCTCCTGATCAAACAGCACACTCCTGTAGCCTGATAACGATCTATGTATTGCTTGTTAGAAGCACAACGGGTGTTTCATTGATGGAATGACAAACAGTGCAAAGACTGCGGATACGCAGGCTGATCTGGATCTACACTGGTCACAAAACCCATAAGCCCCATTTCTCCAGTCACGGCCACATATATGTGACTGGGCAGAGGAGAAATGCAGTGCTTATTGAATCCACAAGATCCCAATTCTCCATGCTCCCAACAACCAAACCATTATATATCAATTCCATTTCAGTGCAAATTAGGCCTGGGATACTTGGGGGCCCGTTTCCAATGAAAATGATTCTCAAGTCAAGTGATATCAAACCATGTTTTGATGAGAAAAATGGAAATAACAAATAAATAGAAAACAAAATTTAATTTAGCAGTGGAAAGGTTAACCCTTTCAACACTACAGTCCTCTATATCCGTGATACAAACAGTGTAGGTCCAGATGAGTCGGCTCATCGGGATCTGCACTTTTTGCAAGTAGTTTTCATATTGGTTAGAAATCAAATACAAATGTACTCCCTTTTCATAAATGGCCTACTCTGAAAATCATTTTGTAACAATTGGATTGGTCGGAAAATTAACATATCAAAATCCATTCCAGTTATTTAGGGGTGACAGGTTTAATGCTCACAATCCTGCGAAGTCTCCTTTCTTTTTTTTCTTCTTGTCCTTTTTTGGTGGCGGGTCCCGCTCCCCGAGTATGTTCTTGGGACACGCGTAGCTCATGTGGCCGTCTTCCTGCAAACATTGTTTACTTATTTATAAACATGTTCCATATGCAATGGAACCTCTCTAAACCGGACACCAAGAAAACGCCTTATTTTTATGAGTTTGTCATTTATCTCCGGTGATAGTGTCTGTTTGTGATCCATAACACACATCTATGGCTTAGAATGATCAAATGCCTGATTTACAAGGAAACCTCTCTAAGCCGGACACCCTGGGAATCTCCCAGGGTGTACGGTTTAGAGAGGTTTCACTGTATAAGACCATGACTGGAGAAATGGAGCTTATGGGATTTGTGACGAGTGTAGCTCCTGATCAAATAGAACACACCTGTAGAACGATACCAATCTATATTCCTTGTTAGAAGCATGACAGGTGGTTCATGAATGGAATGGCGAACAGTGCAGATCCTGATCAGACTGTGCGGATGCATAGACTGATCTGGATCTACACTGGTCGCAAAACCCATAAGCCCCATTTCTCCAGTCACGGCCACATATTATGGTGGAATGTTTTCATTCCAGACCCTATCACAGATTGTTATTCTTGTTTTTAAAGGCTCAGTGTCTCAGCCTTAAAGTGACGTTGTCTCGGATGATGGTGTCTGAGAGACCAATATGTGGTTTTTCACTTCATGTACTGTAAATTTCGATCGACCAATCTAATTTAAGTTGAATTTTATGACGTAATCTTTGACAAAAATCATGACGTCATTATTTTCATGGGTGAAATAGTTTTTACTATTGACCAGGCACGCCAAACTATTGACCAGGCACGTCAAGACCCAGGCAATTAGTCAAAACTATGGAATATCAACTTATATAGGGAGTTGGGTAATAATACATTCTAACTCCTGTCCATTATACTCGGCACCTGGCAGATAGACAATTGAATTGGTACCATTAACCCACAAACCACCCATATTAGCCCGAGTGGCGGCTCAAACTTTTGTTCCAACCTACCTCTAGTCTAATTTAAACAAATACATCAGTCTGTAGCTATTAGTAACGGCACAGTTATAATATATTATCGATAACCGATTTCAGAATGTGTCGTGTTAGTAATAGTAGGTATCACTTACCCCACACTCGTAACATTTGGACTTGTCGGGGTAGACCTTTCTCCGAATATAGTCCTGGGCTCGCCCATTGTCCTTCGCTACATGGCATTTTATTGTTCTTCCAAATAGCTGCAAGGCACAAACAACAAACAATATGGCTGCAACTAGAGAAATGGGGTTTATATTTGTTTATTGGTGTTTAACGGCCTATCAAAAGCTATGGTCATTTAAGGCCGGGCCAACGGGTTTGATCCCGCATTTAACCTGCTGCATTGGAGTGAAAATCCCAAAATCAGAATATTTACACCAAGAAAAAATATATTCAGCCCTGAAATTAGAATAACCTGACCCTGTGCCTAATCCATACCACACCAGTCATTTGGCCCCTTCCCCTAAAAGTAATACCGGTAGGATTACTCTTATAAGGGGTATAACCAGATTCAACCGTCGCATACAAAATGCCAAAAACGTATCGGAGGGCCAAACCAGTTATAGTATTTGTGGTTAGTCCAGCTTCAACTGTTTAGCACACTCTTGCAACTTGATATATACTATACAGGTATATACAGTATTTATTCTAATAAACGCCCCCGGGGCTATACAATTTGTGGGGATCAAAACGTGGAATATAGGATAAAAATATGTTATTTTCACATACAAAAGCTATTTAAAACAATGTTTTAAATGGCTTTTGTATGTGAAAATAACATATTTAGAATGAAAATATGGGAGGGGTGCTACTATTTGAGAGGGGGTTACTATTAGAATAAATACGGTAGTTTGTTAGAAGCACTGGCTGAATGGTGACCAGTGAAGACTGATCTGAATCCACAGTCACAAAGGCTATACTCCCCAATTAGACGATAACTTTTTTTGGCCTGAAAGTAAAGGTACACTGTAAATATACACTAGTCTATACACATGTACTATTCTGTGATTCATATGGAAAAAATGCTAAAGTAGGTAGCAAAACTCACTAGCACTTTATAAATAAAGTGTAACTGAACTGATATTTTTTGTGCAATATATAATTTTTGTGGGGCACTGAATATGCACATTCTCAACCCAATCTACCTAACCATTCATCTGTGTATGAGTGACACTGCTGTATTGTAGAATGAATGTTAAATGATATTCAATTGATTAGATCCATTGATTGACAAATTATATCAAATAACATTCAACAGAAATTATATGGCTGTTCTACAACTGACACCACCCCAATTACTACTCGTGGTTTTGCCCATAGCTTAGAAAAAAGACCATACAATGTATGTGACCAGACCAGCCTGTGAATCCGCGCAGCCTGATCAGGGACTACACTCACCACTGGTCACAATTCCATCAATCAAACATTGTTTACTCGTCTGAATAGCAGTTTTGATCAGTCAACTGACTATCTGAGCACAGACGATCATAAAGATCTACTCTGGCCACAGCTGTCCTGAGGTTCCTTTTATCAACATGCGGCCCAAATAAACATGACTTCGCTACCTGTGTACTGTTGAGGGCCCGAACTGCTTGGTAGGCAGAGTCGCGTTCGAGGAACAAGACAAACGCGACGCCCCGACTCCTATGTGTATCCTTGTCACGCATGATTGTCACCCTGCAATAAATGATAGACCAGTCTTATATGTGTGAATGTGACTGGACCAATGGGGCTTGTGGGTTTTGCGACCAGTGTAGATCCCGATCAGCCTGTGCATCCGCACAGTCTGATCAGGATCTGCACTGTTCGCCATTCCATTAATGACATGCCTGTCATGCTTCTAAAGAAGATTATAGATAGTTATCAGGCTACAAGAGCATGCTATTTGATCAGGATCGACACTGATCACAAATCCAGTAAGCCCCATTTCTCCAGTAACAGCCACATATGAGATACGCCATGTGATTTTGACAAATTTTCAGAGTATATTCCGCATGTACTCTGAGAATGTTGTCAACTTTTGACTTTATTTATGTAAAATATTGTAAATTTTGTAAACGTATTTAAAAATCAAAATCACATGGCATGACTCCAATGTATCACTATATACCCATTTTCAGGGGCGAACATCAGCAAGCTGAAATTGAAATGTGGCTGTGACTGGAGAAATGGGACTTATGTATTTTCTGACCAGTATAGATCCAGATCAGCCTGTGCATCCGCATCTGATCAGGATCTGCACTGTTCGCATTGTTACCGGACTTGGAAGATCACAAGTAGCTTCCCTTAGAACTGCTTCCTGGGGCATCGTTGGTGGTACCACTGGCAGAGTTTGTTGGTGCAGTACAGTAGCAAACTAAGCAGGGATTCCGCTGGCGATCGCCACTTTCGCAATTGGCGATAAAAACAAGAAATGGACGCTTGTCGACAAGCGCATGTGTATCCCCCTCCCCAGATACACAAGTAGTTTGAAAAAAGGGTGTTCGAGTTATGCTCCGGAGACAAAATCAGTGACGGAAAAACAAAGGGAGATAACTAAAAAATTAGTGATGCAAGAGTTGTCATTCTTGCGTGACACACCTTTAGAGTCGTGGTCTATGCATGTGTGAAGTTTCATGAAAATATTCCAAAGGGTGTTCGAGTTATGCTTCGGACACAAAATCAGTGCACGAAACAACAAAGGGAGATAACTAAGAAATTAATGACGCAAGAGTTGTCATTCTTACGTGCGACACACCTTTGGGTCGTCTTCTATGCATGTGTGAAGTTTAATAAACTAGAAAATGTGTTCATAGAACACGGATGTCCCACATATCGCTTTGATAATAAATGAGGCCAAATTCCAAGTCAAAATTTTCTTTTACCTGAGCGTTAAAGTTTTTGAAGCACCAAGTATGTGACCTTGACCCTGGGCTTGGCGGGGGCAGGACGAACGTGAACAGGGCGGTAGAGGACCATTAGAGCAATGTGTATATGAAATATGAAGGAGATCGGTCGAAGGATGAAGAAAATATGAGACATTTACCCGAGTGTTAAAGTTTTGTGACGAACGGGACGCACGTTCCTACGAATGAATACTTGTTGGGTTTTTACTCTATAAAAATACCCAACAAGAGTACCCAACACTATCCTAACCCTACCCAATAAGATCCCCGTATGCTTACAACAAGTACCCATTCGTGTGTGCGGACGGACGGACAGGGGTAACACTAAATGCCCCCTCCACTATCGTGGTGGGGCATAAAAATATTCCAAAGGGTGTTCGAGGTATGCTCTGGATACAAAATCAGAGCATGAAACAACAAAGGGAGATAAGTAAACAAGAATTCTGCGGAATCAAATGTCTCGCCTTGTCCCGCCTTGACCTCGAGCCTGGGCCCGAAAACAATTTTCACTGGCCCGAACATATTATACAATTATTGACTAGTGAGCCATAGAATATCAGATTGTATTCTATGGCTCACTAGTCAATAATTGTTTTATTATATGATAATAGTCTGCATATAGCATTTACGACCTTATGCTACTAGACAAAAATTGAAAAAGAATTTGAAAAAAAAAATGAAAAAATAAAATGGAAAAAAAGTTTCAAAATTAAAAATAATAATGCTTGCTACTGGAGCCCAGAATATTTTTTTAATAGACCTATATTTATCTACATATATCTGCACAGGTCCACATAATGCCACAATATTTTCAACACAGTTTACGGAAATGTAATATACAATGTAGTAATTTTACCTGTATAAATTACCTGTGGTCAGATAGTGGTCAAACTGGACATTTGCACATGCTAGCACATGCACAGGTGAATGGTTCTCCCAGTCTCTATTGTTCAACCAGAGAAGGCTATTGTTCTCTCTACAGGTAAGGTGTACAGAGCACACGAGAAAACGGGTCTTCATGCATTATTGTCCAGTTTGTAGAGTGCGCAAAACAAACAAGAGCTGTAGGAGAACAGCATAGCTTGACTACGAGGGTTGTCGATGTACACATAGCTTGACAAACAAGGTGGCCGCGGCCTTCATAAAAACCTTAACCAAGGTTGACTAAAAACCTTAACCAAGGGAAATTAAGTAAGTAATTCAAGGTTAAATGTAGGTCAATGTGGCCGCGGCCTGCATAAAAACCTTAACCAAGGTTGACTAAAAACCTTAACCAAGGGAAATTAAGTAAGTAATTCAAGGTTAAATGTAGGTCAATGTCAGATATAGGTCGGGGGTTATTGATGTAGGAGATGAAGTTTTCCAAGTATGGTTGCTGTAGGCCCAGGAATATTCCATATACAAGCTTGACTAAAAACCTTAACCAAGGGGAAATAAGAAAGTAATCCAAGGATAAAAGTAGGTCAAGGTCAAATATAGGTCAGGGATTATTGATGTACATCACTAGGAGATGAAGTTGTCCAAGTAAGGTTGGTGTAGGGCCAGGAGTATTGCATCGCTATGAGAAAAGGTTGTCCAAGTATGGTGTTAGTACATGTATGCACAATAGTATTCCATGTACAAGCTTGACTAAAAACCTTAACCAAGGGGAATTAACTAAGTAATTCAAAGTTAAATGTAGGTCAAGGTCAAATATAGGTCAGTGGTTGTTGATGTACATCACTAGGAGATGAAATTGTCCAAGTATGGTGGGTGTAGGGCCAGGAATATTCCATATACAAGCTAGACTAAAAACGTTAAACAAGGGGAATTAACTAAGTAATTCAAGAGGAAATGTAGGTCAATGTCAACTATAGATCAGGGGTTATTGATGTACATCCCTATGAGAAAAGGTTGTCCAAGTATGGTGTCTGTATGCACACTAGTATTCCATGTACAAGCTTGACTAAAAACCTTAGCCAAGGTTGACTAAAAACCTTAACCAAGGGGAATTAAGGTTAAATGTAGGTCAAGGTCAAATATAGGTCAGGGGTTGTTGATGTACGTCACTAGGAGATGAAGTTGTCCAAGTATGGTGGGTGTAGGGCCAGGAGTATTCCATATACAAGCTTGACTAAAAACGTTAACCAAGGGGAATTAACTAAGTAATTCAAGAGGAAATGTAGGTCAAGGTCAAATATAGATCAGGGGTTATTGATGTACATCGCTATGAGAAAAGGTTGTCCAAGTATGGTGTCTGTACGCACAATAGTATTCCATGTACAAGCTTGACTAAAAACCTTAACCAAGGTTGACTAAAAACCTTAACCAAGGGGAATTAAGTAAGTAATTCAAGGGGAAATGTAGGTCAAGGTCAAATATAGATAAGGGGTTATTGATGTACATCACTAGGAGATGAAGTTGTGCAAGTATGGTGGGTGTAGGGCCAGTAGTATTCCATATACAAGGTTGACTAAAAACCTTAACCAAGGCGTGACGGTGACGCCGACTCCGACGCCGGGGTGACAACATAAGCTCTACTTATTCTTCGAATAGTCGAGCTAAAAAGGGAGATAACTAAAAAATTAGCTATGCAAGAGTTGTCATTCTTGTGCGCGACACACCTCCGGGTCGTGGTGTATGCATGTGTGAAGTTTCATGAAAATATTCCAAAGGGTGGTCGAGTTATGCTCAATCAGTGCGCAAAACAAAAAAGGGAGATAACTCAAAAATTAGCTATGCAAGAGTTGTCATTGTTTTGTTTTTTTTAAGTGGCGATTTTTTTATTTTCCCCAGGGGAATCCCTGACTAAGCAAAGTCACATGAAACCAACAAATTACGCCAATTCAAGGATGTTGCTCCAAGGGAATTTACTCAAAATTTTCCAAGGTTGATAGACGATTTATAAGACTTGTCTTAACAACTTAAAATTGTGCAAATATAGATAATAATATATGGTAGATAAAATAGAAAAACAAATACATTTTTACTGATTTTGCTCGATAACCATCTGACCATGACAAATGTAACCGGAAAATGTGCCGAACCTGATCATTCTGAAACATTTGGATTGAGGTATAAGTACAGTGATGAAAGGTTTTAACGCGTGTAACCCATCAATCCGGGTATGGAAAGTCTTTGATCCAATTCCTCAAATAAGCACAAAACACCCCTGAATATCATGCTGCAGCCTGATAGTCAAGCTCGTATCACATGAGACAGTATAGCAGTGTGTATACGATGTTGAAACTGTAAATAGAGAACTAATAATTTACTCACAACAACAAGGCGCTTAAATATTTCTGTCAATATACTACGTCATGTAGTTCTGAGTACATAACTCTATATAGTGGAAAACGTGCAGCTACCAATATACTTACTTCACAATTTTCCCATACTTTTCAAATATTTTATGCATGTCATTATTTGTGAGCGAGAAAGGCAGGTTTGCCACATAGATGGTGCTCTTGCTGGGCGCGAGACCACCACTCCCCGACCCATGGCCGCTCATTGTCCCTCAGTCACATTCCTCAATGGTGATAGTGGCCTGCCTGAAAACACAGCCAGAGCTCCAGATAAGTTTTGTATCTAAAGAGTATTATACTCCCAGATTTCAAATTCAATGCATATTTTACTTTTACAAATGTATTATTGATTTTCTTCCTTATTAATTAGGGAACACATGATAAAAAAAAGCTTTTTGCAGCTCAACTAAGTAAGTTTTCAAACTTTATCAACGTATTTTCACTACTCAATTTGAAAATCAATGTGTATTTTCACATTACCGCAAGTATTTTGTACTCCCACTTTTGATAATCAATGAGTATTCTGCTAAAATAAGTGCGTAAAATACACCAATACGCACCTTATCTGGAGCTTTGCACAGTTATTGACCAGTTCTATAAATCACTGGTGCTACACTCTGCACCGGCGTAAAATGTACTGGTTAAGTGGTTTCCTGCTGAGATGCCACTCAGCTCTACTTAGAGCTATCGCATAGCACATTTTTCTTCTACTAACCGCATGTAGCTGCATGGGAATATATGAAGAATGCACGCCTATTTTTTTTGCAAGAAACATTTTACGGTGGCGCGGAGTGCAACACCATTGTCTTGGAACAATGGTGCATCATTTTACCCAAAAATTGGCAGAATGTGTTGGTTTGACGCCACATTGCTTGGTAAAAGTTAAATTGGATGAAGTAGACTTCTACAATAGCTAAAACAATGTAATTATTTTATTGGAGCACAATAATTCCACAACCCATCCTACTACATGTAAATGCTATTACGCACATTTTTACTGAGCGTGGTGTAGCGATATAGTACAATTTGTTGTTTATTAAGCAGAAAACGTGCAGCTAGAGTAAGCGTACCTGGCTTCGCAGTGTACGTGGCTTCGCACACACCAATACAGGGCCTGAAAATAGCACTGGTCCGAGGTCCTGCAAATTTTAGTGTTGGACCTTTGTATTTTACAAGCAAAAAGGCCACCGGACCTGTGATAAAATTGAAATTGAGATCATCATTAGTGGCGATGCTAAATCCGTGCTGATTATCATCTTATAAGATAATTTTTGGTGACATATTCAAGTATTTACACATGGGTGTGACAAGTAATTTAGTATGAAACAGACACATATTTCTACCGTTTTTGTTACGAATATCCTCTCGGACCTTCCAAAATATTCCTCGGACCTTTCATTTTTTTCCTTGTTAGGTCCTGGACCTACTGCCATGTAGACCAACATGCCATGTCTCTATATCATGTTTAACTTCTATTTTTCATTATCTGACTATTATCATTTATTATTTACATTGCTATAGAACGGTAGTAAAGCCATAGTGCTATGTCTAACTGCCGTGTACTGGTAATAGCTGCTATTTTCAGGCCCTGCAATATTTTATTATTCATGCGGTTTTCTGAAGGCAAGTGTTTTCAGAAAGTCAAATGTGTTTACACGAATTGAAAACTGTAACAACAGTCGTCAAACAAGCACGATTCACCCAAATCCTCCCCAAATCCTCATTTCCAAATCCTCATGTAATAAATAAGTTATCCAATTAATATGTCTCAAAACCTTTTAATATCGTTCTTAAGAAGTTATTGAACCTGATCTGAATACGTTTTTATGGTAAAAAGAGTATTATTTCGATGTTTTAATTTAACTTAGGCATTCTAGAAGCCGCGATCATCCAAAATAAATTACGAGATAAATGAAAGGGAGATAAATGTTGTTTGACCCATTTTGGTCAATTGAAACATGCAAGTTATTTACCATTCCAAATGTTTATTCATCTGTTATTTTATGATATGCAGCAAATCATCCCCAAATCTTCCCCCAAATCCTCTTAATTACTCACTGTGTGATGTAAATACCAGCTTAAATTGTTACTAATCATTGAATAATACTATTTTCAGGTTCCTAGCTGATGCAAGGAGTTTGGCTAAGAACGTGATATTAAAACGAAGCTCGCCAGAAAATGTCATGGGTAGCCAATATAAATGGTCTTAATTTTCAGAATAACATTCATATTTTAAAGCTATATATGTGCTGAGGTTGGTTGATTGATTGATTGAGATAAAAAACAGATGAATAGTATTATACACATTTGGAATGGTAAATAACTTGCATGTTTTGGATGATCTCCCTTGGCTGCTAGAATGCCTAAGCTAAATTAAAACATCGAAATAAGACTCTTTTTACCACAAAAACGTATTCAAATCGGGTTCAATAACTTCTTAAGAACAATATTAAAAGGTTTTGAGACATATTAATTGGATAACTTATTCATTACATGAGGATTTGGGGGGAAAATGAGGATTTGGGTGAATCGTGCGGCCCCAAATCGAGGTGTGCGAAGCCAGGTACACTTACACTAACGCGAAAACTCATGACAACCATGGTTATTTCCTACATTGTTGTTTGTTAACACAATTAGCAATAACATGTGCAACAACATGAACAATATATGTATATTAATTAAACTATGTGGCAAAACAGGCTTACCATTCAACATTTTCAATAAAAAGTGATTTTATATGCGAAACAAAACAAAAATGTTGTTGTTGTAGTATGTCCGTAATTCAGGCGCTTATTTTTCGCCCCGATGACGGCGTTTCCAAATGACAGGTGACATAGTGGATCGATCGAGCTGGTACTGGTATACCCAGAGTTACGACGGCCCGTACATATCGATGTATTACATTAACGCATCTCCGACGTCGATTTAAAACGGCGTCGAGCACCGCGAGAGAATACGGAATGTCAGGTCAAACCGTTATAAACCGTTTGAGAAATGTCGGTAACCCATTCGGATCACGTCGGCCATACGTTGGTCAGATATTAAATCACGGTAATCGTAGCGCTAGAATGCAGTGGAGCAGGTGTCATTTGCGTTGGCAACGTGCTTAGTGGCCTAGTGTTCTCTTTACAGACGAGTCACGGTTTAATTTGAGTCCTGCTGACGGTAGAGTACATGACAGTACATCTAAAATCTGCCAACATATACAGTGAACACTTTCTTTTTTGACTCAGTATATATGACCCGCCAAAGGAAAAGGGGCCAGTTATGTGAACATTACGGATTTTGTGTTTTTAAATTTTATAAATATCCATTCTTTTCTGATTTCGAGAACATATACTTCTTATGTTATGACTGCCTTAATTTGCAATATGTAAGTTTTATTGTTATTGTTTTATTTGTGTTCACAATAATTTAACCTGAAAGGAAAGACGTCACGTGCATGTGTAGAATATTATCTAGAATATGTGATTATGAAATGAAAAAAGTGTTCATGTAGCTAATTGAACATACTACAACTTAAAGTTGTGTTGCTCTTTAATAATCCAAATTGCGAAGAATCTTACCATTTTTCTTTCCATCTAAATTCAATAAAATAAGCCAACAAATCTGCCGATGCAGCAATCGAACTTGGAACCAGTTATTTCATAATTATATGGTCCGTGTACCCATTATGTATAGCACATGCTGATTGATTGTTGTATTCAATATTATTATATATGTCGCTGCAATAACAAAGCGGCACCACAAAGTAGCGGACTTATAGTGATGAGAAGGGCACTGGTTCAAACTTTGATCAGAACTTTTGAATGCAATTTCATATTGCTTGCTACATTTTATGACTCGTCCAAGCCACATGAAGAGTCAGGTGGCTCCCACTAGGTTGAACTACGGTTGATATCGTCCATTTTTTCACGTACCTAGCTGCTAAAAAAATAATTGAGCAGATTCATGCTGACTGGTGACAGACTGGTGACATATTTCAGTATCAAGTATTAGCAATGCATCACGGTCAGTCCGTATTCTAAAATTATATGAGGTTACCGAATTCTGATCTGAGGTGACACTTGTAACAAATTTTACCACATTTTCAAACATCGACTTTGAATTAGATTTTCAGAAAAAATAACATCAACACTGTACATGTTTAATAGGGAATTTCCGCGGCTTTTTAAGAAATATAATAGTATTTGTTTCTCCTATCTTCAGCACTTCCACTTTCTCTTCGTGACCTTTGACTTTTGTATACACTGTTAATTATTGGAGCTTCTCTGAACTTATTTATTGTTGTTTCTTATAAGTAAACAGTAGTACCATTCTCTAAACATCAAAACATTTTCAGTAAAACTGAAAGATTGGTGAAATATATGTTAATTAAATGAAAGAATTGTGAAAATAATGTGTTAAGTTTGTATTGTGCCAATTAATAACCTTAATTGATACGAATTTTCTTTTCACACTAAAGATCTTATTTGGAGGCTATTGATGTTTTGTTACCATACTAGGTCAATGATAGGTCATAATCCACTTTGGGACATTTAATCGAGTAAGAGGTAAACCAACACAACAAATGCCCCCATTATCACATGATAATACATTAATATGTGATGAAAAACAAAAAGCAGAGGTGCTCACAGATCATTACAATAATATGTCTAGCAACAATAATTTAACATCAGAATTCAAAATAGAAAAAGATAAAAGAGACCCGAAAATACAAGCTAAGATAGACAACCATACTCTGACACCAGACCTGAATACTGACTGCCTCAATAGGTCATTTATAATGTCGGAACTTAAAGCTGCCCTTAAAACTAAAAAAAGTACAGCACCAGGAGCAGATAAAATACATTATAATATATTTAAACAATTACCACATGAATCAATGGAACAACTGCTCCGCTAAATAAAATAAATCCTGGGCCGAAGGCTCCCTGCCTGACGCTTGGAAAGAGGCTACCATTATCCCAATAATCAAACCAAACAAGGATGCAACTCTACCAGCCTCATACAGACCCATTTCACTAACATCTAATATTAGTAAACTAATGGAAACTATGGTGGCCATCAGACTAAAACATCATTTTGAATCTAATCAGAAAATTGGCCCAACCCAGTCAGGATTTAGAAATCATAGATCCACGATGGATCAACTAGCTCGATTAGAAACAATCATTAAAACAGCACAAATGGAAAAAAAACTAGTCGTAGCTGTATTTCTAGACTTAGAAAAAGCCTTTGACCTAATGTGGACAAAGGGAGCAATAGAACAACTAATCAAGGGAAGGGCGTAAACAACAGAATGTTGCTATGGTTAGATAACTTTCTGACGGGCAGAAAAATTAGAGTAAGAATAGGCACAGAGCATTCAGAATTTCAAAGATTTGATAATGGCAGCCCCCAGGGTAGTGTCATAAGCCCGACACTATTTAATGTCATGATAGATACATTATATACAGAATTAAACAGTATGAGTACAAACACAAAACCAGGCCTGTCACAATTTGCCGACGACGGCGCGATCTGGAAAGAGCATACAGATCTCAGAGTAGCCCTGGGGGTAATACAGACAGCACTAGATAAAATAACAATTTGGCAAAACAAATGGGGCTTTAAAATCTCCCCGCTTAAACTGAGGCAGTCATATTTCATGGCGGTGGATTACTCTGCTATAAAAATGAGGAGCAGCGGTATGCATACATAAGAGAACAAACTTATAAAATTAAAGATCTAATGGTAAACAATCAAGCAATACCATACACAAAATGTGTAAAATTCCTGGGTATGTATTTGGACGATCGACTTACCTGGGGAACACATATAAATAACATAGTCCAACGCTGTAGAAAAGATCTCAACTTAATGAAACTAGTATCGGGTACGTCATATGGAGCGGATAAACTATCCCTTCTATTGTTGTACAAAGCTCTATTATTATCAAAAATGGACTATGGCAGCATGCTGTATAAAGACGCTGCAGCGGAACACTTAGCTAAACTAGAACTAATTCAAAGTGGCAACAGGTGCATATAAATCAACTAGAGCCGCTGCAGTCGAGGTAGAAACCGTAGTAGAACCATTAGATCTGAGGCGTGAAGGAAATCTAATCAAATATTGGGCGCGCACCCAGCCACATGGTGTAAACCTGCCAGTTAACGAACAAATACGACCTAGGCGGGTATACAAATATAACAGAATAAGACTTAAAAAAGAAGCAACCATAAAAGAAAATAATCAAAAGTATAAAAACAAACATAACGATAAAGAAGCAAACAAAATTAAAAAAGCAAAATCCACAGGTAGGAAATTACAAACATGTTACGCTATGAATGCACAAATACTAACTCAAGAATATGGACTGAATGATTGTGAAATGCAGCCGTATCAGACCCATATACCTTACTATCCTTTCGAAATAACTGCACAATCAGATCTAACAGAAATAATAAAAAATAAGACAATGGATCCAATTATTAACCTAAAACTAGCAACAGACCACATAAACAAAAAAATGGAAAGATAGCCTGCAAATTTACACGGACGGTAGCAAAAATATCGAACAAGGCATCACATCCGCAGCTTTCGTGATACCACATTTAAATTACGTAGAACAATACAAGCTGACTTCCACACTAACAGTATTCACATCAGAATTAATAGCAATCGAGAAGGCCCTCATTTATAACCTAACATTAGATAATTATAAGGATACAGTCATCTTAACTGATTCACTAAGCTCCGTCCAAGCAATCAACTCAGGTACTTCTAAAACAAGACCTGACAAAATACATCTCATCAAAACATTAATAAGCAATACAATATCTAAAGGCAAGCTAATAAACATAGATTGGGTCCCTTCCCATATTGGAATACCCGGTAACGAAGACGCTGATAGGGCTGCAGGCACAGCGCATTTAATAGGAAACAATGAAGCAACATTACCAACACATCATGAAATATGTTCTCTCATCAAACAAAAATGTAGGTCAAAGTGGCAAACAAGGTGGAATAATGAACATTTAGGCAAAAATGGTGGACATATTTTGCAAGCAATGTGCCCCACCATCCCTACAAAATGTAAATTGTATAGTAAAGATAGGAGAGCGACATAATTATATCCAGACTAAGGCTAGGCAGAAATGGCATAAAATCTAATCTATACCATCATGAATAGTAGTGAAGATAAAATGAATTGTTCAAATTGTGACGAGGACGAAATTGAAGATCCTTGGCATTATTTCTTCAATTGCCCCGCCCATAGCACATCGCGAGAAGATCTAAAAGCGTCTTGCCTTAAACACAACATTACACCTTCACATTATCATATAGTATTCCCTCCTAAGGAATATGAAGCCGAAATGCATCTAGCTTTATTAGAGTACATAAAGGAAACAGGATACTGGGGTAAAATGTAAATACCGCTGCTCCAAAAACAACAGTATAGTTTTAAATTCAAACTGATAACCTAAATACCAAGATATAGAGGAAGTAACTGAGGATGGCAGAGGGTATACAATCAACGAAGTGGGCCAACTAAGTGACAGAGGTTACATTGGACCATGTAGGCTTCGTCCAGATATAATTAAGTAATATCACGATAGGTTGTACATATGTTGTATCGTAACGACTTACGGTGATTACATGGCGAACGGCGTATGGGGAGCAGTACCCCACACTGACTGACCATTACTAACAACATAATAAGATAAATATCAAATCATATCAAACATAATACAATCATAAAGTATATGCGGGGTGTGGCGAAATGCTGGCAATATATAACTTCAACGGGGAATGTCCGAATTACCCGAGTTCCAATATATTTGGCGGGTTCTTCTCCCGAGGCAGGCCCAGAGTGCACCCTAACGAACATATTGCCAGTCCGTAGTCATATCCTAGCATATACAAATTTGTATATGCACAATTAAGCCTATAATCAGCTAACAACTATTAACGTCCGGCCTCCAATGATGAGCACTCATGAAGTTAACAGCATTGCGCATTACAGTCTGCTCGTGATCAGGTCTAAAGTAGAGCAGTTACGAAATCTATAGCGTTATGAAATGTCCGGGCGGGTGGGCTTGACTGGTACTAACCCAAGGGATCTTTCAGGTAGGGAATGCCCAATCGGGGACCCCCACTGGGAAACGAACGATCCGTCTGCTCACCACCGGACACATAGTGCTCTATCTATTAAATTATAAAGTAGTGACTGCTTACATGCGGGGGCTGGTATTTTAGCGGGTTGGATAACCATACATGCAAATCTGCACAAATCATTTACCATATTTTTATTTGCATCTTCCTAAATCTACTTTTAATAATAAAGACCAATAACAGTGGCCAACCACAGACAATATTGACAGGGCAACACGACTCGTAGACGTAAACGACATGACCAGTGACAACTTACAAATGACCCCGATACTGACTGGGGGGGACCAATTTTGTCACTAACCATGCATGTCCATCTCCCGTCACTTTACAGAACAATGGAACGCCGTGATGCCGAGGGGTCTTTGAGGTGGTACGTATATATATGTGTATGTGTGTATGTATGTGTATGTATGTGTGTATGTATATGTGTATATATATGTATATATATGTATATATATGCGTGTGTGTGTGTGTGTGGGTGTGTGTATATATATATATATATATATGTATGTGTGTGTGTGTGTGGATGTGTGTATGCATATATATATGTATGTGTGTATATGTGTGTATGGGTATATATGTGTGTGTACATATGTATATGTGTATGTACGTCTGTGTGTGCCTGCGTGCGTGAGTGTGTGTGCGTGCGTGCGTGCGTGCGTGCGTGCGTGCGTGCGTGTGTGTGTGTGTGATTGATTGATTGAATGGGGGCTGGACTAAGTGATGTGGTGTGTGGTTGGCGGGTGTATGGATGGGTTGATGTGGTCCACTAATTCAATGGAATTGGGCTAAGTGATTGAGTGAGTCAGTGGGGTGAGGTAGTCAGCTGGTTGAGAGTAGTTGTGCAAAATCGCCTCCTTTTGAGGTTTTTTTTTTTTTTTTTTTTTTGAGCTTTACTACAGGGACTCCGGAGCTACCGGGGAAACTGGAGGTTTCCTCCACCAGGAGTAATTGCTTTTTATGTCGAAATTGACAATCTGCATTACTCCAATATAGACAAAAATAAAACGATTTAATGTGTATTAGTCTATTTCGGCCAAAATCTGACGGTGTGGTAGGTGACTCATAACTAAACTAAAATTAAAATAAATGCTAGTAAATAACAAAGACAAATATATATATAAAACCCAATTAACAACACAAAATCAGCAACCACGGTTATCATGATAGGTTAATATAGTATTCTGATACAGCACACTAACATAGGGTGAGGGTGACACGTCAAATACCATACCGTCAGAAATCACTTTCTTCTTCTCTTCTCTTCTCTTCTCGATGGTGATTAGGTAGGATGGGGACTAAATGTGACAATAAGTTAATTACGTAGAGCACACTTGCTAGACATTAGTGACTCAGATAGTATACTCGCCACTTAATTTCATTTGACCAGTCCGTGTGCCACTCAAAACGCACAAATCACGTAAACTAGTATGGGTTCCCCCTCAATCATCTATAATCGATACCCAGCCATACTATATCACACACATATAAGCTGATGGGTGCTATAGGAGGCCTCAAATTATAGGTTACCATACCTGCATAGATTCTCCTATATTTGACGCACATTTTTGGAGCCTGAATTATAAATGCAACATTTATCAAAATTCGGAAATATAAACCAGACCGACGACCATCGGCCTGCTTCTTTACTGGGCTATATATCCCGGGTATGGAAGGTGTTCGAGCCAATTCCCACCCTTAAATATGAGCCGAATGAAAACGAAGGTCAATGATCCTCAGAGGGGTTTGGTTATGCATAGAATGGAAGTTAGAAATTGGAGCTACAATGATGGGAGAAAGTTCCTAGGGTTATTTTGATACAACGCCTTTTGATACATGGCCTCGTCTGGCCTCAACGTGGCTACGGCACTGATCAGGATCTACTATGCTCACCATGGATAATTGTTGCCCTTACACGACGTGTATTTGCCTGATTTATCCTAATACAATTAAAACTGTGTACTTGTAATATGTATCTGACTGCGTGCAATCAGGATCTACTATGCTCACCATGGATAATTGTTGGGTATCCATGTATCAACACGACCGCATGTATATATGTTGCAAATATTTCTCTCGCACGCTACAGGAGCATGATGGCCGGCGATTCAGTGATAACTTTCATCTGCCATCTCTGCCGGGCAATTCCTACTGAGGTACATATAACTAAATGAAACCCGTAACACATGTTATGCTGATACATAAACTCAATGTTGTTCAATTATTCAGTTTTAAATGTAAATGCGGAATAAATATCACAATTGCACATAATGTCTCGCAACTGTTTAGTAATCGTGTTCGGCACTTAACATTGATAATTAAATAATGTTTCCTTTTTAATACAGGACACGGTTGACTCGTCCACTGCCACTGAAGCCATGGACACTATATATGTATATAGGACTGAGGACGAATTGACAAAAAAAAGAGTCAATTCGTCCTTATGAGGACGAATTGACCAAGAAACTGGTCCCTATGAGGACGAATTGACCAAACTGAGGACGAATTGGACTGAGGACGAATTGACCTGGAACCGAAGCTGTGAGAGGAGTCCAAAAAACGAACAATTTTGGAAATTGACTCCGAAACCTGACTAGATAGCTTGGAAATGGTCTAACTAAGAAAGCGAAAGTTAAATTTTGAAAATCGGTCCAGAATTTCTGAAATTCTAAAAATGTCTCCATGTTAAACTCTGTGAAGATGTCTATTTCACTCTGCGAATATGTCTATGGGGATTTAACATGGGGAAATTGTTCTTTCGCAATCACATAGTTTTGCAGACTGAAGAGTGCACATAGTTTGTGAAAGTGTCATCTATTGTAAATAGATGTCCATATTGTAACTAGTTGTTACCTGTTGAAAATGTTTCCCGTTTCCTATTCATTGGATGTATAACTGTCACAATTAATCGATCACTACTAACAACAGGTTACAAATACCTTGCTCTTCGGTGCGCCTAATGACAGGCGGGAAATGCAGAGAACAGTTTTGTTTTTCAGATTATTTCAACATTTCATTTTATTTGTAGACTGATATTGTTTTATATTCAATAGGTTTCAATTTCTCTTGTTGCGTGGTTTTCGCACAGCTGACACAGTCAAATGTGGCTAAGAGGTATGAATATACCGGTAGGTGCAATCATTTTGCTAAATTTTCTTTCCGTTCGAATAGCCACATCTGTTCGGAATACATCGGCTGTTATGGTGCAATGAACGAAAATAATACACTGATGACAACGTCAAACTTTTCCCACTGATTTTGACGTTTTTAACGCGTTTATTTTTACCTATCATTAGTTGATCTCTATATATAAGTGGTATGTAAAAACGATTAAAACATACACTGATACGTGGACAACGTGTCACTTCAAGGTTTTATATTAACATGCATCTAATGTGTAGGGTTCTATAACCGGCCAATACCAGTACCCGACATCTGTTTATGTTTCCATATGTATTGACTAACACAAACTATACCATAATGCTTACAGTGATTTCCCCTTCAGCATATTTCATGGTAGAGATAATAAACATTGGCTAACTTGCATTTCACGTCTTTAATCCATAAATTCACCTGTTGTGGATAGGTGTCGGAGGTTCCGTAAACTTGTCAACTCACTCAGGCCCGTAGCCATGGGGGGTCGGAGCGGTCGGACGACCCCCCGCCAAGCCTCGAGGTTCACATTTTTAGCCTTGAGGTCCACTTTTTTAGACCCCCATAGATACTTGAGACCCCTTGAGCCTTCGAAACGACCCCCCCTTTAAACAAGTAGATACTTCAGACCCCTTGAGCCTTTGAAACGACCCCCCCTTCAAACAGGTCTGGCTGCGGGTCTGTCACCTGTGTGTGAACCAAGAGGTTTTGTCAACTCAGCTTTGCCAATTTACAGAATCGTCAACTAGTCGATCATGTTATATATTAATTGTCAATTTAATGAATGTGGTGGATGATTTAAAGCATTGATTAATTGCAAATTAATGTGCTTTTCGTGGCGGTCGCGCATAATAAAGTAGTCGCGAACTCGTAACTAATTTGCTGCTGAGTCGGGACTATCTTGACTAATAATAAAGTAAACAGTACTATATATTAAAATTTTAACGAAGACAATTATATATAAATTAGTGAAATTGAATGTAGAGCAAACAAAAATATCTGTTCGATCTTGGGCATGTGACATATATCTGGTAAAAAGCCGACATTGCAAGCGTTAATTAATCAAGTACTCCAGTGATATGTCTTGAGTTATTCAGTAGCATTCGAAGCTTATGATCATAATTATGCTTCGTCAGTCGTCACTGATTAACTGATTTGGTCAGTTGGCAATACTGATGTGGTTAAGTATGCGGGCCAGATGTATTCAATTAACATCTAAGCCAATTAGTGCTACTGTGGAGGTGTGACAAATATCCTTTGAAATATAATCACCTAATTGACTAAATGGGGACCATTATCACTTGGTTAATGGAACAACCAGAAATTTTATCTCTAATTGCTTGATGGACGAAGCGACCAGTTGGCGGAACATCCTGAATTTGTGTGGATTATCAAAATGGTCGCTTCTGATCTTATCCACATGAATTTGCTATACCCCTGGCATATGAAGTATGTCAAGGGTTATATATTTTATGCATTTCCGTCCGTAAGAAAAGGTTTTGTTTGTCCATCCATGCGGCAACCAAGGGCATTCGTGAACCTCTGCTCACTCTAGTTTCTTCTTTTTTTATGTATTAAAAAACGGGTAATGGTGTCATTAACGGGACCTACCCACTGGAGCCTTTCAGATTGACGAAATCCATCAAACCATGGGGCACCCATGGGTGTGTCCTGGTAACGACACCATCATCAAAAAAAAATGGGGGTACATATATATAAATATATATGTTTCATAGCCTTGCCTGATAAACTTTATCCAAATACACTAGTCGGGTATTTTCTATTTTTATACCAGTAGAGTGACAACATCGAGTTACGATGGCCTCTGCAGCTGGAAAGCTTCGAGATCCAGCGGTTGCCAAGAAACTGTTTGAAAATCTGCAAAGTGATCTCCGCATGCTCTCGACAGAAGGGAAGCGAAAGCACCCAGAAGTAAAAGAAGTAAGCGCATGTACAGTGTATGTTCACAGATCATCTTTGTATATTCAAGCGCTTGCAAACATCACATAAGTGAAAGAAGTACTCATGTATGTAGCTTGTATGTTCACAGATTAACCCTTTCAACACCACATGCCTGTATAGTGGTATTGGCAAAAAGTGTAGATCCAGATGAGCCGGCTCGTTACGAGCCGTCTCATCAGGATCTGTACTTTTTGCAACTAATTTTCATATTTTTGAGAACAAAAACGCCCCCTTTTCATAAATGGACTAGTCTGAAAATAATTTTGGACCATTGGATTGGTTGCAAAATTATCATATCTCCAAATAAACTGTATGTCTAATCAGTAATGAGTAATGTACTACCTGATTTCAAATTCAATGCATACATGTAGTTGGTCTTTGCCAATTGCTTATTGAATTTCTCACAATTTCTTTCAACAGAAAATGACACTTTTACCTTTCTAGCTGGGGCCAAATTGAGTGAATCAGGAATTGTTTATCACATACGTGATGATATAGTATCATATCATTGTACACGTACGTTATAAGGTTTTGATGAATTGAATTGCATCTTTTCCAGGACGGTAATCACAACAGTGACTGACTGCGATTCACGCATGGGATTCATGATCCGGTGCATTATTGTTGCTTGGCATTGGATCAGGAATCTGTCTTTCTGTGCTAAACGTTATTATTGTAATTTTAGTGCTATATGTACAGTGTTTCCTCCACAAAAATACAATCCTGTCTGTATATGACCTGGTTGTTGAGTGGGTGTAAGACCCTAATCAATCAATCGATTAAAATACTTTGCTATCCTGTTGACCAGTACATTTTGTTCACCTTCAACCCCTGTTTGTATGTGATTTTGCTGTTCAATGGATGTAATCCCTCAACCAATCAATCATAAATCAATCAATAACCTTACATTATTTTCTTGTTTTCAAGCATCTTTGGTTCAAGCGTCTGTGTTGTTGTTCATTTCAGGCTTCGGAGCAAGCACAGCTGAAGCTGAGGACAATATCGGTGAAAGGTGTGGATGCTATGTCAGGTAATTGGCCATCCTACACATTGACAAAAACATTAATTAGATGGCATGCATGAAATTGTGTTATATCTGTTGTTTTTTTTAGTGTTTTCAGTAATGTATAATGGAACCTCTCTAAACTGGACACCCTGGGAGGTCCCCAGGTTGTCCAGTTTAGAGATGTCCTCCCAGGGTGTCCAGTTTAGAGAGATTACAGAGCAATTCAGGCATGTGTGCTCCAAGACACGTTTGTGTCTTTGAATAGAAGTTATCTAGAGAAAATTACGGTGACATTTATCAAAATAGAACACTGTGAGGTTTCCCGGGTGTCCGGTTTAGAGAGGTTGTATTAAAGTGAATGTACATACCGTATTTATTCTAATAAACGCCCATCCCCCATTTTTGTGCTAAAAAATGAATATTTTCTGCCCGATTTGACAGAAATTGGGACCTCTAATAAACGCCCATGGCCTCCTCTGGAAAGAAAAATGGACATACCTTTCAAACTGTAAATTTCCGTATTTCCATTTTTAACGCGCGGAAATGTGCCTTTCGCTATTTGCGTCCAAAGGAGGGAAGCACTCCCCCTAAATTACGCACCTTAAGAGCTCTGCCTAGCATTTTCATTTACGTGTAGATTTCCTTATTCGTCGTTGACACTGGTCACGGTTTAACGCAAAATCGTTTTCTTAACTTTTTGACATTTTTTACTCGGCCAAAAAACCATTGCCTCTATTAGTCGCCCACCCCCGACTTGTGACCTACCGATGATTCTAATAAGTGCCCGGGCGTTTATTAGAATGAATACGGTACATTGTTCTTGCATGATTTGGCTAAGACTACCCCATTCACTTATACTAGGTGCACGATTGGAGCATGTGATGTGTAAATTTAACGATGGGTTTCATAATTACCAGAATCCCGATATCCCTGTTTTGGCCCTCAGTTACATTTTTGGCTTTCTTTCTTGAGACTTGAATCCGGTGATACCCTTTTTAAAAGTAGTAGGATTAGTACTAACCCTATTACTTTTAGGGAGTGGTGCTAAATTACTATGGTGTGGTTGAGGACCTGGCACCAGGTCAGGTTATTCTAATTTCAAGACTGGATTTTTATTTCTGTAAATACATGTACATGTATTCAGTTCTGATTTTGGGATTTTCTTCCCATTTGTACAGTAAAATATGAGATTCAATCCTGTTAACCAGGTTTACAATTACCGTAGCTGTTGGCAGGCCGTTAATCACCATTAAATAAATCACATATAATGGGAATGACTCGAACCCTGAATTAATTGTCCCCTTGTGTCTGTAACCTACTGTCAATAATAAAAAAGTCACCATCCCCCAAAAAATTTCATGAAATTCCATCAAATATTGATTTTATTACGAAAAAACTATTTCCCTATGGGAATTGAATTTAACATGGGGGCTAAAATAGATTTTTTTAAATATTTATTTGTTTGTGGACCGATTTTAAAAAATCTAACTTGTTTTCTCAGTTGGATCATTTCCAAGCTATCTAGCCAGGTTTCGGAGTCAAGCTTGTATATGGAATACTCCTGGCCCTACACCCACCATACTTGGACAACTTCATCTCCTAGTGATGTACATAAACAACCCCTGACCTATATTTGACATTGACCTACATTTAACCTTAATTCCCCTTGGTTAAGGTTTTTAGTAAACCTTGGTTAAGGTTTTTAGTCAAGCTTGTACATGGAATACTCTTGTGCATACAGACACCATACTTGGACAACCATTTCTCATAGGGATGTACATCAATAACCCCTGATCTATATTTGACCTTGACCTACATTTCCTCTTGAATTACTTACTTAATTCCCCTTGGTTAAGGTTTTTAGTCAAGCTTGTACATGGAATACTCCTGGCCCTACACACACCATACTTGGACAACTTCATCTCCTAGTGATGTACATCAACAACCCCTGACCTATATTTGACATTGACCTACATTTAACCTTGAATTACTTAGTTAATTCCCCTTGGTTAAGGTTTTTAGTCAACCTTGGTTAAGGTTTTTAGTCAAGCTTGTACATGAAATACTATTGTGCATACAGGCACCATACTTGGACAACCTTTTGTCATAGGGATGTACATCAATAACCCCTGATCTATATTTGACCTTGACCTACATTTCCTCTTGAATTACTTAGTTAATTCCCCTTGGTTAAGGTTTTTAGTCAACCTTGGTTAAGGTTTTTAGTCAAGCTTGTACATGGAATACTATTGTGCATACAGACAACCATACTTGGATAACTTTTTCTCATAGGGATGTACATCAATAACCCCTGACCTATATTTTACCTTCACCTACATTTAACCTTGAATTACTTAGTTATTTCCCCTTGGTTAAGGTTTGTACTCAAACTTGGTTAAGGTTTATAGTCAAGCTTGTATATGGAATACTCCTGGACCTACAGCAACCATACTTGGACAACTTCATCTAGTGATGTACATCAATAATCTCTGACCTATATTTGACCTTGACCTACTTTTACCCTTGGATTACTTAGTTATTTCCCCTTGGTTAAGGTTTTTAGTCAAGCTTGTATATGGAATACTCCTGGGCCTACAGCAACCATACTTGGAAAACCTCATCTCCTAGTGATGTACATCAATAATCCCTGACCTATATCTGACATTGACCTACATTTAACCTTGAATTACTTACTTAATTTCCCTTGGTTAAGGTTTTTAGTCAACCTTGCTTAAGGTTTTTATGCAGGCCGCGGCCACCTTGTTTGTCAAGCTATGTGTACATCGACAACCCTCGTAGTCGAACTATGCTGTTCTCCTACAGCTCTTGTTATTATACTGAATTTATTACATTATCACAGCCATTTTGGCTGTGGTAATGTGATAAATTCAGTATAATAATTCTGCATACTTTTAATCATCAAGTATGTGCAGTCGTTAGTTCTATATGACATTAGGCATTTCGGGGAAAATAAATGATTACTCCCTCAAAGTATACTTAGCTAGATAAGTATACTTTGCAATATAGATGAAATCGGCTGCTGGCAAGAGACCATTCTAAATGTCTACTTGGTTTACACTCATTTGACTTGATTGTAACTCGCCATTGGTGAGTGTGAGCATTCATTTCCACACCCTGTTTTATAAATTATTCATAACATATCATTATTTGTAGGACTGGTTGCAGCGAGTGCAGAAATTCTACAACCCTTCATAATAGGCTGCGAGTCGAAGAATCCGAAGATGGTCCCGATATGCCTGTCTGCCGTGCAGAAAATGATATCGCATGAAACTATCTCTGTGGTAAGTCGACTCTCAAAGACACAACCGCCTGTGTTAATCTTGTCCAGATTAGCAACGTTTCCGGACATCCGTTAATAATGCCAACTCGCAATCAAGCAGTTTGATTGTCTGAGCCTGAGCTGTAGCACAGCTCAGGCTCAGCCAATCAAGATGCTTGATTTCAAGCACAATATTCAAGTATTTTGAAAGAATGAAATTGACAAGATTAGTGCATGCGATTTGTAATGATGATGCCGAGTGTTACAGGGCGCGGCAGACGCGGTACTCGGTCTACTGTGGCAGCTGATGTCCCCATGCCCAAGGTCAAGGGGAAATGCTGTATGAATTCAGTTATAATGATCATGCCGCATGATACAGGGCGCGGCAGATGCGGTACTCGGTCTACTGTGGCAGCTGATGTCCCCATGGTCAAGGGGAAATGCTGTATGAATTGATTTGTAATGATCATACCACGTCTTACAGGGTGTGGCAGACGCGGTACTCGGTCTACTATGACAGCTGATGTCCACATGCCCAAGGTGAAATGATGTTTGAATTGATTTGTAATGATGATGCCTAGTGTTACAGCGCGCGGCAGACGCGGTACTCGGTCTACTGTGGCAGCTGATGTCCCCATGCCCAAGGTCAAGGGGAATTGCTGTATGAATTGATTTGTAATGATCATGCCACGTCTTACAGGGTGTGGCAGACGCGGTACTCGGTCTACTATGACAGCTGATGTACGCATGCCCAAGGTCAAGGAGAAATGAGTATAAATTGATTTGTAATGATCATGTCGAATGTTACAGGGCGTGGCAGACGTGCTACTCTGTTTACTGTGGTAGCTGATGTCCAAGGTCAAGGTCAGTGAAATGATTTGTTATGATTGTTGCGTGTTACAGGGCGCAGCAGATTCTGTAATCGGCCTACTGTGGCAGCTGATGGAGGCGAGCCTGGAGGAACTGAAGCTGCTGCAGACAGCCATTCTCCTCATCACCACCAACTGTGTCGTCCAGCACGACTCGCTCGCCAAGGTACGTCCGGACTAGTCCTTGTACAATGTTCTTAGTGTGTACTCGATGCCAGTGATCTAAATCAGGAAGTTTGATAACATATAAATAAGTGCAAATACAGTCCAACCCCTCTAAACCGAACACAGAGACAAGTTAGTTGTGCTTAATTTTGATATATTCCGTGTCCATTTATCTCCGCATATAATGTCTGTTCATGATGGCAAAGCACCCACGCGTGTCTTAAAGTAGTTATATACATGTTTCACAGTGGAACCTCTCTAAACCGGACACCCTGGGGTCCCCAGGGTGTCCGGTTTAGAGAGGTTCCACTGTATATGTCATTCAATGACTGTACTTATATACTTCAATTTATAGGCCCAATGTGGCCTATAGTACTGATGTATGTGTACTTGATGTTCGCTAACCAACATGAGAAAGCATCAACTTGCAAGACATGGGGACATGTGGAGGACAATTAACACACTGTTTGAACTACCCCGGTGCTGGTGTATCTCAAAATAGACGCAATGCATCACAAGAGCAGTAGATACCGAGGTCAGCCTCATCTGCAGCTTAACCCTTTCACCCCCAAGTAACTGGAATGGATTTTGATATTTTAATTTTGCAACCAATCCAACCGTCATAAAATGATTTTCAGACTAGTCCATTTATGAAAAGGGGGTGTTTAAGTTCTCAAAAATATGAAAAAAAAATGCAGATCCTGGTGAGACGTGAGCCGGCTCATCTGGATCTATACTTTTTATACGACCGTTTTTAAAAAACGGTACGTATTATGTTTTACCGCACGGCGGGCGGGCGGGCGGCTGAAGAAAAAGCGCATAGTTCGTGTACACAACTCCTCCGAAACCGTTACAGTCGATCGATTTGAAACTATACACACGTCTTCTACACATATTGAAGATGTGCACCTTGGTGTTTTTATGCCGAAAAAATATTTTTTAACAAAAATATTGCCTTTTTAACTTAGCCATTTTTTCTTCATTTTTCTATACATTTCTATATACGGTACAGAGTTTGTGTACACAACTCCTCCGAAACCTTTCAGTCGATCGATCTGAAACTATGCACACGTCTTCTACACATTTTGAAGATGTGCACCTTGGTGTTTTTATGCCGAAAAAATATTTTTTAACAAAAATATCGCCTTTTTAACTTAGCCATTTTTTTTTCATTTTTCTATACATTTCTATATACGGTACAGAGTTTGTGTACACAACTCCTCCGAAACCTTTCAGTCGATCGATCTGAAACTATGCACACGTCTTCTACACATATTGAAGATGTGCACCTTGGTGTTTTTATGGCGAAAAAATATTTTTTAACAAAAATATCACTTTTTTAACTTAGCCATTTTTTCTACATTTTTCTATACAATTCTATATACGGTACAGAGTTTGTGTACATAACTCCTCCGAAACCGTTCAGTAGATCGTTCTGAAACTATACACACGTCTTCTACACATATTGAAGATGTGCACCTGGTGTTTTTTATGCCAAAAACATATTTTTTAACAAAAACAAAAATATCACCTTTTTAACTTAGCCATTTTTCCTACATTATTGTATCCAATTCCCTATCATTTCTACTTTACACTCTACTTTTCTATCTCTGCCTAAATTAGTATACATGTTTAGCACAACGAGATGAAGAAATAATGCTATAGACTTTCAAATTCTCATTAATGTTTCTTGCCTTGGTGACAGCTTCACATTTCTGCATCTTCGCTGTCTGGCCCATATTCGACGGGCGTATTTTGTGACTTGCGGCACTCTTGTTGCCAATACCATACAGGCCTGTGGTGTTTAAAGGGATAATACTTTTTACCCAGGCTTTAACTTTGGAAGTGTGTGGCAGAGTGGGAGTATGCGATGGGTAATTTAACGATCGGGGTTCATCCTTACCAGAATCCCGACTGGAGACCTGGTTTGGCCCTCACATACGTCTTTGGTATTTTGTATGTGACAGTTGAATCTGGTTATACGCCTTGTGTGAGTATTATGAGTATTTGTAATCATCCTAGTTTAGGGGAAGGCGCCAAGTGACTGGTGTGGTATGAGCCTGGCACCAGGTCAGGTTATTCTAATTTCAGGGCTGAATATATATTTATCTCGATATAAATATTCCGTTCTGATTTTGGGATTTTCCCCCCAATGCAGCAGGTTAAAACGGGATTGAACCTGTTTGCCTGGCCTTACATGACCACGCCCAATCTATATAAGCTCGAATAATGAATTCTAGCTCTAAATATTTAATGCTAGTTCTAAATATTCAATGCTAGCTCTAATTATTTAGAGCTAGCATTAATTGTTTGAGTTTATGTAGATTTGGCGTTACATAGAGAACAACCCACATGTAATTTACTTTACCTAGTTCTGTTTTGCATCCACTGCATTTCTTAACCCTTACAGTGCTGAATTAAAATTTGTTTTCCATTTTTCTTATCAAAAAGATGATTTGACAGCACTTTAGAATCATTTCCAATGGAAATGATTCTAAAATGCTGCCAAACCATGTTTTTATTTAGAGAAAATACAAAATAAGAAACAACAGCAGACGACAATTTTTGGTTCCCGCCTTCTAAAGGTTAACACTTGTATTTGTCAGGCACTAGTGCTGTGTTTCCGGCTCCACTTCACGAAAGATAGCACAACCATCAACACGGCTGCCGCCACCATCAAACAGCTTGTCAGTATCGTGTTTGAACGCGTGCTCACCGAAGACAGTGTCAAAAGTCAAGGTCAGTATATGTGTGTGTTCATTTATGATAGTGTCACCCTACCTATTGAAAGGACCATACACTTTTTATGCCTTGTCACCGAATGGTGAGGGGGGCATATAGTGTTAATGCGTCCCGTCCAACACACACTTAAAAACTCGGATAAATTTCTTATAATATCTGTTACCTTTCACGCAGCTTCATATTTCACACATGCATTCCTCTGAAGGTCCTCCATCATCTTGTGGCAAATCAACGATCCTCTGGCCTTTTGCATTTTCAAAAGTGCTGTCGCTGTCTTTGACTGGCAGCGAGGGCTTGTATGTGCCAGCAGGCCCCATTTCTAGTGACTTTGAGTTACCCTAGTGTTAAACAGCAGAGCTCCAGTTAAGGTGCATCATTTGGAGGTAAATTTCTTATTTCTCCATCAAAAATGGCAAGTTGGGAGTGCTTTAGAATCGTCTCAATGAGACGATTCTAAAGGAGTCTCAACTTGCTATATTTCATGAAGAAATAAAAAAAATTCACCCCAAGTTGGTCAAATTACGCACCTTAACTGGAGCTCTGAAACAGCCATATTTCCCTTTGATATCCTAGTTGTGATTTGGATGCCTTACCCACTAGGCCACAGCAACTGATGTATAACCTGATAAATCGTAATGACGCTAAGTATTCGGACACCGTTGGTTTTGGGAAAACCCTATTTCATCCGGGTTTCCCAAAACAAATTTTATCCAAATACATTGTACATTGTTATCGTGATGAACCCGTACAATAACTATTTGGACACTCTTCATTATGGGAAACCATATACTATTAATTAATTGGGTTTCCCAGAATAACTTCTGTCTGAATATTTAGGGCTATTACGGTACTATGATGTGTTCTTTCAATACAGAATGGTGCCAATACCGTGTTCTATTCATAAATTCAGTTAAACCTGTGAATAAAGGCCAGCCATGGGAAGTGAAAAGTCTGGCCTTTGTTCACAGGTGGTCTTTATTCACAGGGTCATTTATATAGTAATTGTGCCATTGGAACAACAAAATTGTGGCCTTTACAGGCACAGGTTTGACTAGACCCATAAAATACAAGAACTCGGTAACACTGATGGAGGGGGTACTCCTAAAAAACTTCAACGTAAATTCTATGTCATCTGACCTTGACCGTGAGCACAGGGGCCATATGTGTGGGCTTTTGAATGAAAATATGGATGATGACAAACAAGTATATGAAGTTTCAAGCCAATCTAGACGGACAGACAGACATGGTTTTTACTATATTTACCATGAAATATTTTTTGAGGTACATAAAAAGGCGAGAAGCGAGAATTGGCCGAATTTGTGTCAACATTTTTAACATATTCTTTTTTGGGTTTTCCATATTTATCTTATATCTTAACAAAGACATGTATTGACAGCACATAAGAATCATCTCCATTGGAAATGATTCTCATGTGCTGTCAAAACATGTTTTTGCTTCGTAAAGTCCATTTTCTCAGTCAGCCACCTACACACACGTATGTGTTTCCAGAACCGATGGAGGATATTTCGTTAGAAGAGCTGAAAACGGGAAGTCATAGCCCGCCAAAGTCACTGCGACCCTGTGCCGGGGACGCTTACCTGCTCTTCCAGGTTGTTGGTCAATACCTACAGGGTCTCCTCTGGTTGAATGGATCGGTGTATAGTCCAGTGGTAGAGCATTGGACTTCAAATCCGGAGGTCGTGGGTTCAATCCCTGCCCTAGGAATGAACAAATTACATTTCATAATATTTGGTGTGCTCAGATAATTTTATAAGCAGAGGCTCTGCAGCCGATTTCACCAACATTGCTAAGTATACTTGCCTTGCTAGTGTACTGTTTTCAATTTATGCACACATTAATTAATTAATCCATCTATAGTATGTGAAATGTGGCCCGTTCACCAAAGGTCAGGGCCAAATGAGTTTGTGTAATATTTGTGCTAATGTTTCGGCCAAATTTGTGTTTTTCTTTTTGTTTTTGAAACCATTAATTCTATGATTAAATAATTTTTCCAAATCAGCCAGATAATATATGCGGATGTACGCACCGCTGAGGTTGTAATTGTGGCTGTGACTGGAGAAATCGGGCTTATGGGTTTTGCGACCAGTGTAGATCCAGATCAGCCTGTGCACTGTTCGCCATTACATCCATGAAACACCCGTCATGTTTCTAACAAGCAATACTGATCATTATCAGGCCACAGGAGTGTGCTATTCGATCGGGAACTACACTAGTCACACATTCGATAAGCCCCATTTCTCCTGTCACAGCCACAATTATCATTGTAATATTATAGGAATGAATGGCCTTTTTGTGGAATTTATCGGGGTATAAACTTGGAAAAGTCGCGGGAATACTGGACGATAGCCGGAAGGCCTCGTCCAGTAGTCCCGCGACTTTTCCAAGTTTATATCACAGATAAATTCCACAAAAAGGCCATTCATTCCTTATAATTCCAGCATTTGAAAAAAATTCATCAAGAAAATGTGTATATTTTCCGTTTTCTTAATAATTATTTTGACTGCGCCTCACGGTTACGGAAAGTAGTTCGGCGTGGGAGTTTACTGGGATATAAATTTTGGACAGAGACTTGCTACGGGCCAATCAAATGTTAGGGAATTGTGTAAATATTTTTGTGCTGGAATTATTCAGATATAACATTTCTTCTACTTCCTTGCAGGACCTGTGCCAGCTAGTGAATGCAGATCAGCCATTCTGGTTGATGGGCATGACGGAGATGACGCGGACATTTGGCCTGGAGCTGCTGGAGTCGGTCCTCACCTCGTTCCCACCCATCTTTGCTGAGGTGAGGTTTTGTGTATTAGACCACTGTTTGAGTACCGTAATAATGCTAATTATTCGGGACAGAAAATGTGATTTATGACACTTGTTACCAGCCAATCTCTGACTCACAATCCTGCACTAGCAGTCTGCAATGTATTTACCATATGTAAACAAAAGGAGGGTATGTATAGGGTTAGTATGCTTATGCTGAGTTATCCAAATAACAATGTTTTGGGATACAATTGGTTTTATGAAACCCCACCCTTATTGTTATTGTCAAAATATTTACTGTCTGTTTCACGTTAACCTGCCCAACTTTTACACCTATTTAAACACCCTAAAACTCTTATTTTTTGGCATAAAATCATTTTTCAGCAAAATTTAGCAATGAGCCATCTTTTTATTTTTTGAATTTCGGTCCTATAATGAAGTAATAGCCATAAATCAAGAATTGAATGCAGGATTGCAATGTTAAAATGTCACATGCGGTCAGATTTTCAACATTTTTCTAGCATCGAACTGCTTGCTGGATTTCATCATTAAAAAAAAGACACTAACCTTATATTTATGAGAGCAAATCTTGCCAGGTTGAAAAATAAAGGAATCGAGCCTCCATTTCTCGGTGTTCGTACAAGAATTCCAGAAGAAAATGCCGAGAAATTGGTAAAAATACAACATGATGTCATCATCATCTGCTACAGCTTTCGTATCTATTGACAACGCCAAGCTGAGGTTGGCACGCTGTTCCTACCACGCAAAATTAATTGCACATATCCTCGCACATCGACACCGGTGTAAATCTACATTCTCTAATGGTATGACTTGGGAACACCATATATACGTCATTTCCGGCGGAAGTATACAGTCACTTCATGTGAGCCAGTTTCTTTGCCGGACGAATTTCCGGCGGACAACTTGGTTTACTAAATGCTGATTGGTTGGTGAAGGTCACGAGTTTAATCGAATCAAGTTCGTTAGCATTCACAATTTACAATACATTAGAACGTATTAGCAATAGTATCAGATCGACTTGGAACCTTATGGATGAATGATATTCGCTAAATATATGAAGATTAAATGATTAATTGATATATTTTAATGCAAATTGTTTAAGTTATATGCCAGAAAATGATGTTAATAAACAAATTTATTAAGAATTTGTGTTCAATTCTCAATAATGGTTGTTGTTGTTGTTTACTGGAAGTGATTATTGCAATAGTAGTTTCTTGTTTTATTGTCAACAACTAAAATTTGTTGAAATTAATTTATAAGGCAAAAGCCCATCCATGACTGTTTATTCAAAATAACTTTGTTATTAGACAGATTTTCTTGAAATAAAAAGTAGGCTCATTTCTAAAAAATAGTTTTACATTGTTTTATATAAAAAAAATAAGCGAGTGTTTTTATAGCAATAAATCTTGGGCAGCACTTCGTGGAACAGACAATAGGTTATTATTTGTTGAATGGACACCATTCGATAATGTCACGTGATCTCATTGATTGAATGGTGTACAGACAATAGGTTATTATTTGTTGAACGGACACCATTCGATAATGTCACGTGATCTCATTGATTGAATGGTGTATACACCATTCAATCAATTATTTCATGTGACGTTATCGAATGGTGTCAGTGTAATGACGCAACGTAAGTAAGTCTGTGTTCTGTGCATAGATAACGACGTCATCTGTGTTTATTTTTAGCATGAAACGTTGCCTGATAAATAGAATACCACGCTGGTGTGTTTTGACATCAAGTTTATCAGGTTCGGCTCGGAAATGGTATGGGGATGGATTGTGTCCTAGGGGTTAGAACACCTGACTTCCGGTGTTGCAACCCCCCCCCCCCCCCCCCCCCCCCCCCCCCCCCCCCCCCACCCCCCCCATTCAGCCACGGAGTTTACATAGATCACAGTTTTTCGTGTGGTATTCCCCCGGACCCCCCTAGCATAGGACAAACATCCCCCCCCCCCCCAAATCCTTGATCCGCCCCTGGTGGGACGTTAAACCCATTCACTTTTGGAAATGGTATGAATACCTCGGCAAGCCTTGGAATTCCTACGCGTTTTCTAACCTTGCCTGATAAACTTGATATCAAAACACACTAGTGTGGTATTCTCTATATCTCTTTCAGCAACATTTTAACTTTGAATTCCGTCAGATGTGGCTTGGTATTCTAGGTATCTAGTATTTTACTTCAAAGTCATAGGTTGTGAATTGGATCCCAGGCCCTTTGGCCAAAACAAAAAAAATACTATCATTGTATTTCTATCCCACTGGTCTTTTGGAAGAGACTTAAAACCGAGGTCTGAAGTCTATATGACCGTAGCTGTTGCTGGGACATTAAACCAGTTCATATTTATACTCCTGGGATACAAACTATGTAGTTTTCGTATTTTCCGTCTGTCCGTCCGTCTGTATATCTGTAAGATTTGTGTGAAAAGTTTGCGGGTACACAATAACTGCAACCGTAAGTCAGATTGACTTGAAACTTCAAAGACCTCTTTATCATCTTCCATATTTTCATTCTATGGCCCACTTACGCAGCTTTCATGCCCAAGGTTAAGGCCAAATGACATAGAAAACATTTGGTGGTCAGACGAGGCGGTGGCCAGGGGTATCTGAGCCGTGTTAGCCCGGCCTAAAATTATCTTAGCTGTTGACAGCCTGTTAAGCACCATTAAATAAATAAATAAACCATTCCAGCACAAGGAGTTCTGTTTCCTGCTGAAGGAGCGTGTGTGCCCGCTGGTGATCAAGCTGTTCTCGCCGAGCCTGAAGTACCGCCATGGTGTGCCGTCCTCCCCTTCCCTCACTGCCTCCGAGAAGCCCTTCTTCCCCATCGTGATGCGGCTCTTACGCATTGTCTCATGTCTCATACAGCATTATTACAGCCTGCTGGTGAGTACTGGGTCAATGAAGTTTATTTTTCCAAGATGTTTGTAAATTTGATAAAGAAACAAGTAGTAGCTTGTAATGCCGGGCTCGCTCAAAATAGCGTTGCGGTCCCGATTATTTTCCCTATATGTTTAATGTATTTTACATGCAATGGCTCAAAATGGAACTCCTCGAAAAATGCATCGCTCAAAACATTTGTCAAGTCCCGCGGGCACATTTCTCGCTATTTTGCTATACGA
Source organism: Conchocele bisecta (assembly GCA_029237695.1). Lineage (NCBI taxonomy): Eukaryota > Metazoa > Mollusca > Bivalvia > Lucinida > Thyasiridae > Conchocele > Conchocele bisecta. Next base: position 52,931,629 of record CM055266.1, read on the forward strand.
TGACTCAAAATTTTCGTCGAAGTTTCTGTTTGGCTAATTTTCACACCTCCCCGTCCGACTTATTGCGATCAAAGGCCGAGCCGCGCTCTACCTATCTATGAAATGTGATTTCTTTTCAAGTGCAGTTAATTGTTAAAGTGGTGCAATTTTATCGTTAATAATACCTGAAATGTATGTCCTCTACAGCTATTCATGATGCATATAATGAAATAGTAAACCCTTATCAAGTTGCATGAGTCTGCAAGTTGATCAGCATTTACACTTGTAAAGCACCTTTTGTGGCGTTGCAACATTTTACGATTCATGACTGATTCTGGATTTTTTATGGGCGCCATATAACAACATCGTTTGAACTGTTTCGAGTGACGTCACAACCACCTGCTACATTAATTATGCACCACTATTTATAGTAAATACTGGAGCTTTTCTCCTTTGATAATAATTGAAATAAGACAGTTTTGTAAATATATGTAGTTTATTTAATTTCACATGATAACTTTGATCTGCGAATAAATAATAGAATCATCTAAAACATGGATACACTGTATTGTGCTTCGTTATTTCCTAAATCCGACGGGTACAGTAGACAAGAAATATACTAAAATCGCAAGATGTGATGGCGCTTGAAAGATGCAATCACTCGAAATAAATGTGCAGGTCCGTGGGCTTTCGAGCCATCGCGATTTCACTGTATAATGTTGAAATTCTGGATGACCGAGTGTGAGATATTTCTGTCATGTTTTCAGATGACGGCGTGCGAGATATTCCTGTCATGTTTTCAAACGACCAAGTCCGAGATATTCCTGTCATGTTTTCAGATGGTCGAGTGCGAGATAGTCCTGTCATGTTTTCAGACGACAGAGTGTGATATATTCCTGTCATTTTTTCGGACGACTGAGTGCGAGATATTCCTGTCATGTTTTCAGATGACGAAGTGTGAAATATTCCTGTCATGTTTTCAGAGTACGGAGTGTGAGATATTCCTGTCATTTCAGACGACCGAGTGCGAGATATTCCTGTCATGTTTTCAGACGACGGAGTGTGAGATATTCCTGTCATGTTTTCAGATGACCGAGTCCGAGATATTCCTGTCATGTTTTCAGAGCACGGAGTGTGAGATATTCCTGTCATGTTTTCAGAGTACGGAGTGTGAGATATTCCTGTCATTTCAGACGACCGAGTCCGAGATATTCCTGTCATGTTTTCAGACGACGGAGTGTGAGATATTCCTCTCATGTTTTCAGACGACCGAGTCCGAGATATTCCTGTCATATTTTGAGAGTACGGAGTGCGAGATATTTCTGTCATGTTTTCAGACGACGGAGTGTGAGATATTCCTCTCATTGCTGGTAAAGTTCCTGGAGCCAGAGAAGCCAATGTGGCAGCGCTGTCTCGCCCTCGAGGTTCTCCATAAACTCTGTGTCCAGCCAGAACTCATCAGGTATACTGCGGGTGGTTCGTTGAGAGTGTGTGAAGGGTAAATTTGTGGCTGTGACTGGAGAAATAGGGCTTATGGGATTTATGACTAGTGTAGCTCGTGATCAAATAGCCCACTCCTGTAGCATGATAACGATCTATATTGCTTGTTAGAAGTATGACGAATGTTTCATTGATGGAATGGCGAAGAGTGCAGATCTTGATCAGACTGTGCGGATGCACAGGCTGATCTTGATCTACACTGGTCACAAAACCTATAATGCTAATATTACTTTTATATGGTGGGCACTACAGGTACATTGCGTGCTGTTTGTTTGGGAGCACGGGAAGGGTAATGTAGCTATGTGGTTCATCCTTACCAGAATTACGATATCTTGGGTATCTCTCTTATATGTGCAGGCGGTTGTTTGGTAGCATTTAAAGGGTACATTTAATGACAGGGTTCATCCTTACCTTTTAGTGAAGCAGACCCCAGTTTCTTGTTTTGTATTTCCGTATCACATTTTGTATGTTTATTTCAGGTCATTTTGTGTAAGCTACGACATGAAGCAGCACTCGACGAAGATATTCCGCGACATGGTGAACGGTATAGGGGCCTTTATCCAGTCGCAATTCATGAATCCTCCTGGTGGGCCGGCCGCCCAAGGTGGGTGAAATTTTAAATTTTTATTAGCATAGCAAATCAATCATTCAATTTTTAATAGGTAACTTGCTTTGTATTGGCCGAATACATACTGACTGATAGCATAATGTCGTATTTTTTTCTATTTTTTTACATCGTTACCTGATAAATAGAATTCCATGGTAGTGTATTTTAATATCAAGTTATAAGACTGGTATTTTCTATGTCCCAGGTGGGAAGGTGCCAGACGTACAGGGGTCTCCGCCCTCCCTGGTTGCCGGGATGCCCGTGGGTTCTGGCGTCACCCCGCAGTCGGCCTTCATGTACCGCGGTGTCTGGATCCCACTAATACTCATGCTGCCACAGGGCCAGACCAAACCTACTTTGTAAGTACAGTAGACCCTCGCTACTACAGACATAGTGAATACAACATACAGGGTCAGACCAAACCTACTTTGTAAGTACAGTCGAGCCTCGTTATACCAGACATAGTGAATACAACATACAGGACCAGACCAAACCCTCGTAAGTACAGTCGAGCCTCATTATACCAGCCATAGTGAATACAACATACAGGGCCAGACCAAACCAACATTGTAAGTACAGTCGAGCCTCGTTATACCAGACATAGTGAATACAACAGACAGTGCCAGACTAAACCCACGTCATAGTGAATACAATATACAGGGCCAGACCAAACCCACGTTGTAAGTACAGTCGAGCCTTGTTATACCAGACATAGTGAATACAACATACAAGGCCAGACCAAACCTACGTTGTAAGTATAGCGGAGCCTCGTTATACCAGACATAGTGAATACAACAGACAGGGCCAGACCAAACCCACGTTGTAAGTACAGTTGAGCCTCGTTATACCAGACATAATGAATACAACAGACAGGGCCAGACCAAACCCATGTTGTAAGTACAGTCGAGCCTTGTTATACCAGACATAGTGAATACAATAGACAGGGCCAGACCAAACCCACGTTGTAAGTACAATCGACCCTCGCTATTACAGACATAGTGAATACAATATACAGGGCCAGACCAAACCCACGTTGTAAGTACAGTTGAGCCTTGTTATACCAGACATAGTGAATACAACATACAAGGCCAGACCAAACCTACGTTGTAAGTACAGTCGAGCCTCGTTATACCAGACATAGTGAATACAACATACAGGGCCAGACCAAACCCACAATCCAAAAGTACAGTCAACTGTCGCTATTACGGATATCATCATTGACATTTATTTCATAATCCGTCTCATTAGGATTTGCACCATTTGTGGATATTTTCTTATTTATAAAAACAATACCCCTTTCTGACAAATGCAATATTCTGAAAAATAACATGGGACATAACATTGCAGTTACTTAGGGTTGAAAGGGTTAACGTCTCTAATTTTGACACCCTGTGAGTTGTTTACGATGTCCAGTTTACATAATATACAGCAGGCCCGTAGCCAGACCTGTTTGAAGGGGGGGTCGTTTCGAAGGCTCAAGGGGTCTGAAGTATCTACCTGTTTGAAGGGGGGGTCATTTCGAAGGCTCAAGGGGTCTGAAGTATCTATGGGGGTCTAAAAAAGTGGACCTCAAGGCTAAAAAAGTGAACCTCGAGGCTGGGCGGGGGGGTCGTCCGACCGCTCCGACCCCCCCTGGCTATGGGCCTGTACAGTGCAACCTCTACAACAGCCCTCCACGGCACGACGCCCAACTGGCTGTTGTAGAGATGTGGCTGTTGTATGGAGATTACATATAGAGGCAATTGTCCATTCGGGGTATAAAATATCGGCTATTACAGCTAGGTTGCTATTTGCGGAGGTTCAACTGTACACGATGCCTGGTTTAGAGAGGTTCACCTGTAATTCAGGTGTATGAACAGTGTATGGACCCACTTGTACTTGTGCTGCCACTGTTATGGACAACAACTGTGTCTACATCAGAGCTCCAGTTAAGCAGCGTATTTGCTTAAATACCCAATTAAAATTTCCAAAAACCCAATTGAAATCAGAAGTAGCGAGTATCAAAAAGCAATACAAAATTTGTGGTACCTTTATCATGCTATAGAAAATAATAAACAGACCCAAAATATAGCATATTTGTCTTATTTTCCATGAAAACATGTCTTGGCAGTTCATTAGAATTGTCTCCAAGGAGACAATTCTAATGAAATGCCAAGACATGTTTTCATTTCGAAGCAAACTATTCAATAATTGCTGTCTTTTGATGTGTAAACAGTAGTGTGATTTCATTTTACCCAATTCAATTTTGAAATACCCAATTGCTTCAGAAATGATGGACTGACAATACTCAATTACTAATTCCTTATCTGGAGCCCTGGTGATTGTTAGGTTTTGAGAGGTTTCACAGAAGAATGCCATTTCATTATATTCCTACCCATGTACTCATCACATCTAGTGAAATATCTGTAGTTCTGTGGTCCGTTTTACTAAACAGCGTACGATAAAAATGTTTGTACGAGGATTTCTATGGATTTGCGTTACACAATCACGGGGTTGATTGAGGCTGTAGTATCTTGCTAAAAAGCAGAGCTCAGTACATGCGATTTCACACACTAATAATTTGCAAACGTGTTAATTTTTAACTTAATCGTACAAAGTTTAGTGAAACGGGCCCCCGTTGTGTATATTCATAAGCACACCTGCTAAAAATGCAATAGGCTGCAACTGCCAATACACATTTCTTAATTACCGTACGCAGGCTAAAAATATCTAACTAATTTGCTTGGTGCGTATAGAATATTCATATTTTTATGACATATATGTTCATCATGTGGTGTGAAATTTGGAAATTTCACACCACATGATGAACATATGTCATATTTGTTGCAAAAATATTAATATCATCTACATATATAGGCAGCACTGTCCAAACAAATGGACCACCTTTTGCCCACAGATATAACTGGCTGAAAGGGTGATTTGGTTTATGTTTGTTTTCAGTTTGTTTGGTATAGAATTTGTTTTGAACGCTTTGTTTTAGAACTGGACCTATGATTTTAAAACTTTCTGATGGAGTTTCTGAAACATTCTTGTAATGTGTTTGCGTATGTAATCCAATTAGAAACAGGAAGTGAATGTGGTCCCAACGGTGGTCCAAATGCGCATTTCCTATATTCCTATCAGCCAGTCAAATTCCCGTTTTCCCATTTGAAAACAGGTTTTCCAGTTTTTATTAACGAGTTCAAAACCCTTTCTGGTTTTCTTATCCAAGGAAAATTCTATTTTTTACATGACATAGTGTTTCCTCTAAAACTGGAACAAAAATGCAAAACATTTTTTTTGTGAACCTCTGTGTATGCACATTGATATAAAAACAGTTAAACGTTTGCAATTAAAACACAGCTCATGCGCATTATAGAAAACACGGGGAAATGCACAGAAACCACAAAAACAGATTTTCGCAAATGTAGCACAATCATGAATCAAACAAACCAAAACTCCACATGTGTAAATTCGGAACAAAAACACAGATGCTGCTGTACTTGAATGCAGGCAGTTTCGACCAAACTTGGCCACAGGCTAAACCAATGAATCACCTTGAATTTGACGATGTGATTATTTGAGAATGTGCTGAGGAAGATCTATAATCACAGATCCAGCTTGCAATGAGTTTTGGGAAGAGGATAAATTTAGCCTGTGAATTGTTTTCTGCATTGAAAGCATGAGGTTTATTGACGTTGCGACCAGTGTAGCCCCTGAGCGGTTTATGCAGACCAAGAGATCTTAAGTTTTCATTAGAGCTATCAGCAGTGTCTTTGCATGGATGCAAAGACACTGCTGATGGCTCTAATGAAAATATGAGGTTTATTGACATTGCTGGATGCAAAGACACTGCTGATGGCTCTAATGAAAATATGAGGTTTATTGACGTTGCTGGATGCAAAGACACTGCTGATGGCTCTAATGAAAATATGAGGTTTATTGACGTTGCTGGATGCAAAGACACTGCTGATGGCTCTAATGAAAATATGAGGTTTATTGGCTTTGCGACCAGTGTAGCCCTTGAGCGGTTTATGCAGACCAAGAGATCTTAAGTTTTCATTAGAGCCATCAGCAGTGTCTTTCGATCCATGCAAAGACACTGCTGATGGCTCTAATGAAAACTTAAGATTTCTTTGTCTGCATATATGTGACTGAGGGAGAAATGAGGTTTATGCTCTCAATGAATGAATGAATGAATGAATGAATGAATCAATCAAATTGACCTGCTTACCACCTTGTAGCCCGACCAAGTTGCAGGGCATTGGACGTGATGCCTTCACGTACATCCTGTCACATGACAAGTATAGGTAACCACATTCTGTTCTGCTTGCTTCGTGTTTGGGCCAGCTTCAACTACAGTCAACTACAGTCAACTACAGTCTACACTAGTTTATTCAAAGTCCAGACGCCGTTTCGCTAAACTTTGTACAACTAAAATGATGTTCATAAGTGCAAAATTATTATAGTCTGTAAATTATCAGTAGTTTGACTTAACCCTTTCAACACCACAGACCTCTATAGAGACAATGTTTGCAAACAAACAGTGCAGATCCAGATGAGCCGGGTCGTAACGAGCCGTCTCATCAGGATCTCCACTGTTTGTTAATAATTTTAAACGTCGTACAGATTACCCTTTTAGAAGAATGGGATAATTTGAATGAACAAAATTAATGAAATAGCGTGAAACATTGGCATGGAACATCCTATTAAGTTACTTGGTGTTGAAAGGGTTAAGAGAGTTTGAGGTAACGAGTATAGACTGTAGATGTCTAATTTTTCATCTGTGGCCAGTGCGGATGTTTTCAGTCAGGGAATATAAAACCTCATACACAATATCAAGAAGTTTGTTTGGGTGAGTCTGATTTATCATGTATTGATTTATCAGTCTCACCCAATCAAACTGCTTGGTTTTGAGTTCAAATATTATTATTTTATTTATTTTTTAGTTCAAATATTGAGTGAAAATGTTGAGCATGGTTTTAAGTTCAATCTTGAATAAATGTTAACTAGTTTATAATCTCGGCTCTGGCTCAGTTATTGCATACATTATTAAAGTCAGGAAAGTTGATTGGTTGAGGCTGCGTTTTGGTCTGTCTTGACCAATCAAAATGCCTGATTTTGCTCACAAATGTATATAATATGCTCAGAAAGTTCCATAATACCCGACCTAGATCGGGGTATGCATATTTTGGCCACTAGTTATGTCTGATGACTGCAGATGCTAATCTGACTTAACCGTCTCCACCCTAAATATCTGAATTCCAATTATTGGACTATTCCATTAATCCGATAAGGGGTATTTTTTTTTAAAAAATCTAAAGCATACTGACAAACACTGCATATCCAGATGAGCCGGCTTGTTACAAGCTGGCTCATCTGGATCTACAGTGTTTGCAAATGTTTACTTTATGAATGGTCTGTAGAGTTGAAATAGTTAACATACTGATTTTGGTCCGGTCGCTGGTTTCAGATGTCAAATTATATTTTCCTTATGCTTGTTCAACCCGCATTGCATTACATGTGTTTACCCATGAGAAGTACAATGTGGGATGTTGTTCAGTTAGCTAGTATAGTGGCTCAGAGCTCCAGATAAGGTGCGTATTTGCGTAAATACCCAATTAAAATTGCCAAAAACCCAATTGAAATCAGAAGTAGTGAGTATCAAAAAGCAATTAAAAATTTGTGGTATCTTCATCATGCTACAGAAAACAATAAATAGATCATAAATATAGCATATTTTTCCATGAAAACACATCTCCAAGGAGACAATTCTAATGAAATACCAAGATGTGTTTTCATTTAGAAGCAAACTATTCAATACGTGCGGTCTTCTGATGTGTAAACAGTAGTGTGATTCAATTTTACACAATTAATATTTTGAAATACCCAATTGCTTCAGAAATAATGGAGTGACAATACTCAATTACTAATTCCTAATATTTTGAAATACCCAATTGCTTCAGAAATAATGGAGTGACAATACTCAATTACTAATTCCTTATCTGGAGCCCTGGTCGCTGTTTTTCTAACGCCTCACAATGGATTTTAAATGTTATGTTTACCGTAATATGTACATTTTTCTCCACTATCGTGTCTATTTGTAGGTTGGTGCTACTTGTAGCAGCAGTAGCCATTTGATTACTAGTAGTCATTTCGCTACTAATATTTCGGAAATTGCCATTTTGGCTATTAATTTCAAAATCCTAGCGCCAACCCAGTTATCTGATGACACTCTTTGAATTCCCAGCTTCCAAATGTGTTGTGACCTAGGGGTTAGAACACATGACTTCCAATCTGGAGGCTGGGTTCAAACCTCGCCAAAGGCATCAAAAGTACTTCCGTAGTATTTCCATCCCACTGGTCTGTCGGATGAGACTTTAAACTGTGGTCACGTCTCTATATAACCTTAGCTGTTGTTGGGACATTAACCCCATTCACTTTCACTTTTCCAACTGTGTCAGCAATTTTTTGTCACGACTGCTTGCGGATAGCTACCATAATTTGCCTCCGATATGTTATCTACGGCTACAATTTGACCCATTCAAAAAATGTGAGCAACCGAAGTGCACACCCAAACCTGTTGATGTTATGTCAAAATTTAGTAAACTGTATGTTTTATACCTTTAAACAAATCTTTGTAGAACTAGTAACTTGCTTAAAATAATAGAACAGGGAAATAATGTTCCCATGGAAGCCAACTTTTCTCTAGTTGTTGTTCATCATTCAACATAACGAAATGAAGCTTTCAAATTTACAAGATATACATGTAAATGTCAGATAAACACCTTGACACGATAAAATAACCAATTTCTGCACGTATATGTTCTTTATTAATAATGTATTTATACAGCATTGACAGTTTTATATCGCTAACATATCAAACACGCCGGATAACCGATTGCAAAAATCACTCTTCCATGCGTTACATTAAAGAGATGGGGTTAAATTGCTACCCTCGCGAGAGATATAGAGCGGGGTAGCAATTTTGTTTCTAGCTTACGGACAGCGCAATATATTTGGCACATTGGCGTACGTGTGTCTGGGTTATATTTTTTGGTTAAAGTTTTCTGTTACAGTTTTTCGGTATACTGTCAAAGCATCGGCGGGCACGACATGTGGGCCGCGGCCATCTAGTATTGCGTTATTACATGTATAAATCATTATTTAACCCTTTTACCTTTAGACCATAAAGTTAATTTGTGCAAACACTGTAGAGCCAGATGAGCAAGCCGTCTCATTAGGATCTTCAGTATTTGTCATGATTTTCAACATTTCAACAAATATACCACTTTTTTGGTTAACTCTAATTTAACCCTTAGACCGCTATCTTATTTTTTTGTCGTCTGCTGTTTATTTTCTATTTTCCATTTTTATCATCAAAAACATGCTTTAACAGCACTTTAGAATAATTGACAACATGCTTTGACAGCACTTCAGAATAATTTCCATTGGAAATGATTCTGAAGTGCTGACAAACCATGTTTTTATTGAGAAATAAGGCAAGATATAAAAGCAACAGCAGAAGACAATTGTTGTGAGTAGCGGTCTAAGGGTTAATAGCAGTGAAAATAACATCCAATAAATTAAGAGTATTTTTCTTTATTTCCTCCGGACTGAATTGTAATGAAATTCCAAGACATTTCATGATATTTACAGGTAGAAATAAAAGAAAATGCAATGAATTGTCGTCTGCTATTGTTGAACTATTTATAGGCTTTACATTTCCCAGCATGCAAAGAGATAATAAAATAATCTAGCATGGTGTAGTCGATGTCAATATTTAGGCGTGAAAGGGTTAACCATTAGACCGCTACTCACAACAATTGTCGTCTGCTGTTGCTTTTATATCTTGCCTTATGTCTCAATAAAACATGGTTTGATAGCACTTCAGAATCATTTTCAATGGAAATGATTCTGAAGTGCTGTCAAAGCATGTTGTAAATTATTCTAAAGTGCTGTTAAACCATGTTTTGATGATAAATATTGAAAATAGAAAATAAACAGCAGACGACAAAAAAAAAAAAGATAGCGGTCTAAGGGTTAATGGCTCTCAGTGGATTACTGGTACTTTTCAGTGAAATCACAATTAATCGTCAGAGAAAATTTTTAAATTGGAATTTCGCCATAAATTTCATCCTACAAGGACATTTTATCTTTGTAAAATAGTGACTTTATGACAAATTTGTTGGGTCATTTGAGTAATCTGCATGTTTTATCCCGTCAACACAGGGCGTATGTGCCGTGAAACACGGTGCCGTGAAACATTTGTGATATCCTGTCAATATGACCTACTAACTGCGCGTATGAATATGTGCGGTTGCTGGGGTTATTTCATTGCATTTTAAAGCCATTTGTATGTGTTGATGGGATAAATAGAATAGTAGGTTAGTGCCGTGAATGGGAAAAATATCTGGCACGGCACGGAAACGGGATGTGCTCGGCAGAGCCTCGCCCATCCCGTTTCCTGAGCCTTGCCAGATATTTTTTCCCATTCACGGCACTAACCTACTATTCTCTATCTATTTTCCTTATTTCTGAACCAAAGTATATGTTGTGACCACTCATTTGAACCGTCTCGGCGAGACAGTTCAAATGAGTGGTCACAACATATACTTCTGATGAGAAATAAAGAAATTCTTGTGCCTTGCCGGATATTTTTTCCCATTTACGGCACTAACCGTAATTGAGTAATCTGCATGTTATTCATTCTTACATTCCTGTCATCAGGAAAGATTGTTTTGGATGGTGTGACGTCACTAACATTAGCATCACTGGCATGTGATTTCTTGGGATCATTGTCGCGCCCGCTTGTGGACAGCGCGATATAGTCGGCACATTGGCGTACGTACGCTCGTCCATACGTGACATGCGGGCCATGGCTATATAGTTGTATACAAAATTAATTTATAGGCATTTTAAAATTAAAAAGAATATTTTTGTTTACAGTGTAAGGTTGATTTATTATACCCCCGGCATACAAAGTATGTCGAGGGGTATATATTTTTCATAATTCTGTCCGACTGACTGTCTGTCCACGTTAACGTTTTTAGGTACCCATTATCTCTGTAATGGTAAGTCGGATTGACTTCAAACTTCATATACTTCCTTATCATCATCATATTTTCATTCCATACCACAACCATGCAGCCTTCATGTCCAAGGTCAAGGTCAAATTACTTACAAATTTGTGTCCTTAAAAGATAGGAACGGACTCGCTGGATTCATATTAAATCATTAAATAGTATCGAAATAACACGAACGCCGCGAAAAAAAAGTCCAATGCCATTATTATTCATGTTTTGTAACTGACTTCAAATCGCCTGTAAGTCGCCATCTTGGATAGCCGTGACGTCACAGTGCGGGGCCGTGTTCAAGCATATCACCTAATCGGTAAAATGGGAGCTGGTCAAAACCGCCCCGGGTCAAAGCGATCCCAGGTAAAAATGGCACCTATTTGACCAAAACATCCCTCAAGCTTTAATTAATATATAATCAGGTTAATAAACTAACAAAATCGATCTCGTAATACGTATGTTGATAAAATCAAAATTTTCTTTGAAATTCCATTTCTGTATATCTTGTCCACAAGTCAACACTTGTTGTTCACACCTTTATCCAGACGCGTGTTACATGTCTACCATTAATTGTTAATCTAACTAAGCCATGCTTATTGTGCTTGCAATCAGTGTAGACCCAGACTAGTCTGCACCCTGTGCTGTCTGATCAGCGTATGCACTGTTAGTCATCCAGTCAAACAGTCTTTACAATCTGCAGTATAATACATTACTCACGAATTGAAACAATCATATCCATGATTATACGGTGCTGGTGTGTTTTCTTATGTACCATACTGAAATTTTAGTAACAATTTTGAGCGAGATTTCCACCTAAAAGAAAAAACAACCTATACTGTTTCATTACAAAACAGACAGGATCATGTTTGCAGATACGCTTTACAACTGAGTGTGGGACAAAATCCCCCCAGACATAATCCCCCCCATGATTTTTGACACAGGAGGACATAATCCCCCCCCATCAAAATTCAAGGTAGGACAAAATCCCCCCCACCCCCAATGAAAATGTAGCCTAGGACAAAATCCCCCCCCCCCCATCATATTCAGTACTTTTATTTGCACAATAAACATCAAACATCAAGCAAATTTAATGAAGTATTTTCAGTTGCACAATCAAACAAGCACATTCAATAAAGTATTTTCAGTTGCACAATAAATGTCAAACAAGAATATGTATGTATCGTTTGTACATTTGTATACTGATGTCGGTCCCAAACCATATTGTTTAATGAAGAATCGATTACCATTTCAAAGAATTATTCGCCAAAACGATACTGATTTTAATGGAGGCAGCGTAAAATCCCCATGGAGTGGAGAGCTCATAAATCATGGAAATTTAAAACAAATATCTGTGGGATTATAATAAATACAAGTAAAGCCACGATATGTCTAATATAGCTATATAATGCAAATGTATCGGTTTTGGGAATGTGTTTTTCTCCTTTAAGATTTGCGTTAAAGTTTTTGGGTACCCATTATCTCTGCAACATGGTAAGTCGGATTGACTTCAATCTTCATATACTTCCTTATCATCAATATTTTCATTCCATACAACCATGTGGCCTTCAAGTCCAGGTCATTGTCAAATTACTTAGAAATGTGTGATATTTTTTAATGCACCCTGAAAAATATTTACACAATATTGTCGCCACCGTGTTCGTCTGTCCACCAGTCTGTCCCGAGATTTGTGTTTAAGTTTTTGACTATCAGTAACGTTCTTGGATCACCAACTGGGGGACGTTTCACTAAGCTTCGTATGACTAAAATGTTCGTAAGTTGAAAATTAGGATCGTCTGGAAATTTTAATTGATGGATTTACATGTATTGAGCATAGCTATGCTCAATACATGTAAATCCAGTAATTGTTTACAAGAAAACAGTGTTAATGTGAAATTTACAGACTATCATAATTTTGCACTTACATTTTAGTCATACAAAGTTTAGTGAAACAGCCCCCTGAGTCCCACCTGGTCCATGCAACCACTCTAACACAAACAACGTAGTTTTGCAATCATTCTTTATTAGCAGGCAATCGATCATAGAGTGGATTTGTTAGAAATTAGCCTAAATCTCAGAATCCCGCATCGGCACCCGTGCCCAGACGGCGCCCACAATGAGACCTCCAGTGTGGGTCCGACCTTCTAACAAGCCAAATTGAGTGTATAGTGTTTAGCGAGCACTTTGTACCCTGCTAGCCATCCAAAATACACGGACTTACACATCAAATTCATAGTATTTACCAGCACAAACCAGACTGAACTGGCTTGTGCTGATGTCAAAATATTTATATGCACTCGCTATCACCCGATAGAACGGACTATAATGTTACATATCTCAGTTACCGTTAGTCAGATTAGCTTGAAACTTCATATACATGTATTTATTTGTCATCATCCATATTTTCATTCTGTAGCACATCCATGCAACACCCGTTCTTAACCCTTAGACCGCTACTGACAGCAATTGTCGTCTGCTGTTGCTTTTATATCTTGCCTTATTTCTCAATAAAAACATGGTTTGACAGCACGTCAGAATCATTTCCAATGGAAATGATTCTGAAGTCCTGTCAAAGCATGTTGTAAATTATTCTAAAGTGCTGTCAAAGCTTTTTGATGATAAAAATGGAAAATTTAAAATAAACAGTAGATGATAAAAAAATAAGATAGCGGTCTAAGGGATTAAGTTTAAGGTGTGGGTGGCAGGTGGGAATATGCGCTGGGTAATTTAACGATTGGAGTTCATCCTTGCCGGAATTCCGACTGGAGACCTGGTTTGGCCCTCACATACGTATTTGGCATTTTGTATGTGACAGTTGAATCTGGTTATACCCCTTATATGAGTATTACGATTACTTATTATCCTATGTATGGGGTAGGGGCCAAGCGACTTTGGTGTGGTATGGACCTGACACCAGGTCAGGTTATTCTAATTTCAGTGCTGAATATATTATTTCTCCATGTAAATATTCCGTTCTGATTTTGGGATTTTCCCCCCAATGCAGCAGTTTAAAATGGGATCGAACCCGTTTGCCCGGCCTTACATGACCCTAGCTGTTGATAGGCCGTTAAACTCCAATAAACAAACAACAAGTAAGGTTTTTGCGGGGTGCATTATCCATTAGTGTTACTGGTTACTGTTACATTTGGTGGTCACAAGATGAAAAGTAAACCATTCTCACACCAAAAACAACAAAATTAATATTCTCAATTTTCTTTGATCGGTCAATCCTGAGTACATCAATTAAAATTGCTTGAGTCGTACCCATTATATATATATATATATATATAATTCAAGAAATATGATAATTCCTGAAAAGTTACGGGAAAAAAAGTCAAGGAAAAAATGAAAATAAAAAATTCAACTGTTCCCCTAATGGACTTCCGTAACTTTCTCGATTTCTGTTTGCAATATATGTTGTTACCACTCATATGAACCGTCTCGATCAGACGGTTCACATGAGTGGCAACAACATATGCTTTTATGGAGAAATAAGCATATTATTCAGTATTACATGTATATCCATAGACCTCAACGGGTTATTAATGAGTTTTGAGCATATACAACATACAGGCAAACATCTGTCTTGAGCATGGAGTTCTGCCTGACATTTTTGCTCACTGACAGCTAGCAAGAACTTATAGGAATTACACTGACTTGTAGGGCTGCGTTGTAGTCTACAGTCTGTTCCACGTTTTGATGCTGACAAACTTTTGACTATTAAACACATTAAATCTCAGAAATAAGTAAGTACTTTTTCATCAATAACAAAAAGTAACCCTCCCTAAAAAAAATATTTCTACAAATTCCATCAAATATTGATTTTATTGCGAAAAAACAATTTTCCTATGGGATATAGGGCAAAACGGAGGTAAAGAGAAACAATGAGGGTCTAAACATTTTTGGGAAATTGACTCCGAAACCTGGTTAGATAGCTTGGAAATGATGTAACAAAGAAAACTAAAGTTAGATTTTGAGAATCGGTCCACAATTAAAATATTTATTTTACAAAATCTATTTTGATGTTTTTTTTATGGAATTTCGTCAAATAATTTTTTTGGGGGAGGGTTACTTTTTCATTATTAATGAAAAACATTTAAATATTTTTTTAGATTTAATGTGTGTGATGTCCAGAAGTTCATCGGCAGAAAAACGTGGAACAGTAGTGGCAGAGCATTGGACTTCACTATCGGTTGTGGGATCAATCCCTGCTCCAAACATGAACACAGACTTTTATAGCACATTTATTTCTATCACATTTTTTGGATCAGACTGCAATGAGACTTGCCATGTGATTTGGTACCTAAGAAGATGTTTGATTTTTCATGATAAATAAATATTTACAGAAACTGGAATATTTTCTGTAAATGAAGTCGAAAGTTGATAAAATTTCCAGCGCAAATGCGAAATGCGGCCTTCTATTCCACATTTGCTCTAATAATTTCGGCAATTGTCGATGTCATTTACGGAAAATACAGTAAATTTTATAAATACTTTTATACACATCTGCTTAGGTTCGAACTCACATGGCTCATCACAAAATGAGGTCACATCTCTATAGCTGTTGCTGGGACTTTAAACCTGTTGTAGAAACTTAAGCATGCAAGCATGTGCGAGACGAGACATAGGTGTGTTTGTTTTTGCTAGTATGGTTGCTTTGTTTTATTGCTTAAGTATTAAAACATTTTATGGTAATTCTATTCAAAGCTTTTGAGTTAAATTTGTCATAGTGTAAACGTAGTACAAACAAATTATTTTCTGATATAAAACTCATAAAACATCTTTATCCCGTCAACACAGTGCGTATGTGCCGTGAAACACAGTGCCGTGAAACATTTTTGATATCCAGTCAATACAATTTTTTGCATTTTAAAGGCATTTTAAGGTGTTGACGGGATAAATAGAATAGTAGGTTAGTGCCGTGAATGGGAAAAAATATCTGGCGCGGCACGGAAACGGGATGTGCTCGGCAGAGCCTCGCCCATCCCGTTTCCTGAGCCTTGCCAGATATTTTTTCACATTCACGGCACTAACCTACTATTCTCTATATATGAAACATGCCATGTGATTTTGTACCTAAGAACATGTGCGAAAAATATTTACAGAAATTGTATTGTTTTCTATAAATGACGTCAAAAGATGATGAAATTCTCATAGCAAATGTGGAATAGAAATCAACATTTACTATGAACATTTTTCGGACTGGTGGCCATTATAAACAAACTGACCCCGTAATAGTAGAATCACACCTCCCATTTCACCAGTCACAGCCACATAAGCACACATTGTCAGCCTGCCACGCCTGTTTCAGCCTGGAGATATTAGACAAGGTTGAGCCACCGCCCGTCCCCGATGGTTACGGCCTGTCCGTCAGTTTCTACTGCCTCATGGAGACGGTGAAGGCCATACAGCTGCTGGTTGAGGGGAAACCCAGGACGGAGGGTCAGGGGGACAAGGGAGACACTGCGGGGAAACAGGGAAAGGACACGGATGAATCAGGTAACAGTTATATTATTGCCGCTCATGGGTGTTTGGATTCGTAAAGTCCATATAGCTGTTATTTGGAAGAAGCAAGGGGCAGAGGGTCAGGAACATAGGGAAGGGGGAGGTGGTGAGGCGAGGCACTACAGGGGTACAGGGAAAGGAGACTGGGGGATCTGTAGCCTATTTCACCAACATTGCAAAGTATACTTTTCTACTAAAGTATACTTTGAGGGAGAAATTTTCAATTTTAGGATAAATTTATTTATTTTTATTAAACTGAATTTATTACATAATGTAATAAATTCAGTATAATAATTCTGCATACTTTTAATCATCAAATATATGCAGTTGGTTTGTTCTACTATATGAAATAACGCATTTTGGGAAAAATAAATGATTACTTTGCTAGAAAAGTTTACTTTGCAATGTTGGTGAAATCGGCTACAGGTGACACTCACATTATTGGCGTTCACAGTTAATGGGCTTAGTGGAGCCCATACAGCTTCTGATCGAGTAGTCTGGAGACTGGGACGTTATGCTCATTTTAACGATGAAGCCATCCTTATAAATTGATATCTCCACATCTTAAATTTGGCATGAGCTCTGTTTTTATACGACCGTTTTTAAAAAACGGTACGTATTATGTCTTACCGCACGGCGGGCGGGCGGGCAGGCGGGCAGTTTGCTGAAGAAAAAGCGCATAATTCGTGTACACAACTCCTCCGAAACCGTTCAGTCGATCGATCTGAAACTATACACACGTCTTCTACACATATTGAAGATGTGCACCTTGGTGTTATTATGCCGAAAAAATATTTTTTAACAAAAATATCACCTTTTTAACTTTTTTCTACATTTTTCTATACAATTCTATATACGGTACAGAGTTTGTGTACACAACTCCTCCGAAACCGTGTAGTCGATCGTTCTGAAACTATACACACGTCTTCTACACATATTGAAGATGTGCACCTTGGTGTTTTTATGCCGAAAAAAAAATATTTTAACAAAAATATCACCTTTTTAACTTAGCCATTTTTTCTACATTTTTCTATACAATTCTATATACGGTACAGAGTTTGTGTACACAACTCCTCCGAAACCGTGTAGTCGATCGTTCTGAAACTATACACACATCTTCTACACATATTGAAGATGTGCACCTTGGTGTTTTTATGCCGAAAACATATTTTTTAACAAAAATATCACCTTTTTAACTTAGCCATTTTTTCTACATTATTGTATCCAATTCCCTATCATTTCTACTTTACACTCTACTTTTCTATCTTTGCCTAAATTAGTATACATGTTTAGCACAACGAGATGAAGAAATAATGCTATAGACTTTCAAATTCTCATTAATGTTTCTTGCCTTGGTGACAGCTTCACATTTCTGCATCTTCGCTGTCTGGCCCATATTCGACGGGCATATTTTGTGACTTGCGGCACTCTTGTTATGCCATAAAATGGCTGTATGTCATATATGTTGTTGACCCTGTACATGTGTTGGTTCGTCCGTCCTTTCGTCAGTCCGTCCGAAATTCTTGTCCGGGCTGTAAGTTTGTTATGGATAGAAGGATTTTGAAGCAGCTTGGCAGAAATGTTCACCATAATGAGATTAAATGCAGATATAGCTCCGCAGTTCAAAGGTCATAGTCGCACTTTGAGGTCAAAGACAAAAAAGAAGACAAAAAAGCTTTGATATACCCAGATGGATTTTGAAATAATTTCATGCAAATATTCTACACAATAACACGATGTGTCACACACCACCATACTATCCGGCACCCAGGATTGAAAGTCAAGGTCACAGCCAGCGTATTTGTGTGTCAAACCGGCCACATTTCTAGGTTTATCAATATTCAACGTCATTTGTGACACTTTCTATACTTGCTATTAGGTATACTTGTTAACCCTTTCAAACACTGCAGACTTGTTTAGTGGTGTTTACAAATAGTGTAGATCCAGATGAGCCGGCTCGTGACGAGCCGTCTCATCTGGATCTGCACTTTTTGCAATTAATTTTTTATATTTTTCAGAAAAAACACACCCTTTTTATAAATGGACTAGTCTGAATATCATGTTGTGACGGTTGGATTGGTTTCAAACATAACATATCAAAATCCATTCCAGTTGCTTACTAGTAAGGGTGAAAGGGTTAATGTATTTACAGTAAGAAGCCAGAAAGTGAGAGAAGAGTTGATCAATTCATCGTGGTGTGGCATGCTGGCAGCACTGTCACTGTTGTTGGACGCCAGGTAAGTGGATATCCATTATCACTGTACTTGGAACATCTCTGTTCATTTTCTAATTTCTTTATGCATGTCGAGTATTTGACGGGGCTCAGGTGGGTACCCCTTTTAGACCTGTTTGCTCCTGTGGGTACGCAATATGATTGGGGAGAGTACACTTGAGACATGTTCATTCCTGTGGATTCTATGGATTTCATTCACTGTCACGTAAATTAGAATTATCCGGTCAACACAGTGAGTAGGTGCCGTGAAACTTTTTTAAAATCCTGTCAATACGACCTAATCACTGCGTATGAATATGTGCGGTTCGATTCTCCAATTTTGAGGATGCGGCTGGGGTTATTTTTGTAGTGTTGACGGGATAAATAGAATAGTAGGTTAGTGCCGTGAATGGGAAAATAATATCTGGCATGGCACGGAAACGAGGGATCCCGTTTCCTCAGCCTTGCCCGATATTTTTCCCCATTCACGGCACTAACCTACTATTCTCTATATATCCTGTTCCTATCAATAGTTATTGTGTCTTTTGGATCTCGATCACATAGCAAATGGTGACTGTTTGAGTGTTCCACTCGCGTTGGGCACTCCTGAATGGGGAATTTATACGTGCTAGGATTTACATGTGTGGCCAAGCGATGTGGTGTGGTAAAACACCTGGTTGTCACAATGTTGGCAAAATTGTCCTTCATTCTGACAAAACCATAAGGTCCAGGGGCCCGTTTCACTAAACTTCGTTCGACTACAATGTTCGTAAGTGAAAATCTAGGATCGTCGGGAAATGTCAATTGATGGGTTTACATTTATTGAGCATAGACTGCATATGCAGCCTATGCTCAATAAATGTAAATCCAATAATTGTTTACAAGAAAACATTGCTAATGTGAAATTTACAGACTCATAATTTTGCACTTACAAACATTTTAGTCGTACAAAGTTTAGTGAAATGGGCCCCATGCCTTTCACACTGTATGAGACAACGGCTCTGAATTTTTGTTCAATCATTTACAGTGTAATGTCTCTAAACTGGAGTTCCCATGGTGTCCAGTTTAGAGATGTTCCACTGTGAAACAGGCAGATAACTGCTGCAATACACGCGTGTGTGCGTTGCGATCAGGAACATACATTATTCCATGAGGTAAATGGCAATGGACCCGATCAAGATTAAGCAGAACTAACTGTTCTCTGTGTCCGGTTTAGGGAGGTTCGACTGTTCAATCAGAGATGTCAAGGCTTGACAAAAACACTCGCCCGCACCATTTGGTGCACACTGCTCCACCTATATGGCCTACATGCCCAAGATCAAGGCCAACTCTGTGGGCCAGTGCTCTTGTTGTAGTCTCCATTGTTGTTGTTGTTGGGGAATTTATACCTGCTGAGATTTACACGTGTGGCCAAGCGATGTGGTGTGGTAAAGACACCTGGTTGTCACAATGTTGGCAAAAATCGTCCTTCATTCTCACAAAACCATAAGGTCCAGGGGCCCGTTTCACTAAACTTTGTTCAACTAAAATGTTCGTAAGTGAAAATCTAGGATCGTCGGGAAATGTCAATTGATCGGTTTACATTTATTGAGCATAGGCTGCATATGCAGCCTATGCTCAATAAATGTAAATCCAATAATTGTTTACAAGAAAACATTGCTAATGTGAAATTTACAGACATTTTAGTCGTACAAAGTTTAGTGAAACGGGCCCCAGGCCTTTCACACTGTATGAGAAAACGGCTCTGAATTTTTGTTCAATCATTTGACAGTGTAACATTTACACTGCTCTAGTTGTAGTCTCCATTGTTGTTGTTGTTGTTGTTGTAGCACGGACGAGAGTGCCACGGAGGCGATACTGCGGTCAGAACAGACGTTCGCGAGCCTGTGTGGTTCACTGGACATGACGACACCTCGTGACGCCTTCATCACGGCGCTGTGTAAGGCCTCGCTGCCGCCGCACTACACACTGACCATCCTCAACACACAGGGCACTGTGTCACACAAAGGTTAGACACTCGCTGGGCAATGCGTGACTTGTGGGAATAAGGGAGTTGTTGTTGTTTATTTTTTGTTGCGCCCGCTTGCGGACATCACGATATAGTCGGCACATTGGCGTACTTACGTCCGGGTTAAAGTTTTTGGTTAAAGGTTTTTGGTTAAAGTTTTTCGGTATACTATCAAAGCCTCGGCGGGCTTTCTACTCCCCACTCATGCGGCCCCTTTGCCCAATGTCATTTCTAAAATATTCATAATTTGTTAAAACTTCCCTTCCGACAAGATATACTACTGACGACGTTCAGAATTCAAAATTAATGTGAAAAATGTGAAATCGTGAAATTCCCCCCGCACTGTCGCACACAGGCACGTGCAAAATAACGCTATCACTTAGAAACACAATTTTACGGTTGGATTTTGTACTATTATAACCGATACTGACTGACGTTTACAAGGTCCACATTTTATTGGTTTACAACAAGCCAAACGAAAGATACGACTCTGCGGTTACTACTTATTGAATGACCGTCGTATATCTCTGCAACCGCTTCACCGATTAACTTCAAACTTCACCTGAGTATTATGTGTATCGGTTAAAGCTTTTTCGCATTAAATATTTTTTTAGTTCTATCAAATGCCTCGGCGGGCGCGATATGCGGACCGCGGCCATCTTGTTAAATAAGAAATTATTTTTCTAGGAATGAAAACAATTTTTTGGGGATCTATTTTTTATCAGTGTAGCTTATAATTAAGCTATTAATTTATTAGAATTAACCGTGCAGATTGTAGATACCTCGACTCATGCTTACTGACCTTTCTGAGAAAGTATTCTCATACATGGCTATGATTGGCGAACTATTTTTGTGACCAGTGTAGATCCAGATCAGCCTGTGCATCCGCACAGTCTGATCAGGATCTGCACTCTTCTCCATTCCATCAATGAAGCAGCCTTCATGCGACTAACTAGGGATGGGCCATGGCCTAGGGAATATGACACAGGGGGCGTTTCATTAAACTTTGTACGACTAAAATGTTCGTAAGTGAAAAATTATGATAGTCTGTAATTTTCAAACTAACAATGTTTTCTTATAACAATTATTGGATTTACATTTATTGAGCATAGGCTGCATATGCAGCCTATGCTCAATAAATGTAAACCCATCAATTGAAATTTCCAGACGATCCTAAATTTGCACTTACGAACATTTTAGTCGTATGAAGTTTAGTGAAATGGCCCCCAGGCATTTATATGAAATTTCCAGATGTTCCTAAAGTTGCACGTACAAACATTTTAGTTGTGCGAAGTTTAGTGAAACGGGGCCCTGGACTTCAATACTGGAGGCTGTGAGGTCAATACTCTCCGTAGATTGGAAAAATACTAACTTAGTATTCCATCCCACTGGTCTGTCAGATGAGACTTTAAACTGTGGTCCCGTCTCTATATGACCTTAGCTGTTGTTGGGACGTTAGACCCTATTCATTTTTACTTTCACTTTCATGCAACTAACAAGCAAAATAGATCGTTATCAGGCTACATGAGTGTTCTATTTGGTCTGGATTTACGCTGGTCACAAATCATATCACCTGCATCTCTCCGGGCAGGTTCGAGCCAAGACCTGCAAAGCATGCACACTGAGGCGATGGAGCGTAGCCAGGTGGTTGCCGTGGGAACTGCCCTGCCAACCGCAGCCCTGCCATCCGGGGCTCATCAAGGCCCTGTCATGGTGAGTACTAGGCCCAAGGTCATATGTGTGGTGGTTGGTCGGGAGCATGCAATGGGTAATTTAACGATTGAGATTCATCTTTACTGGACTCCCGAACGGAGACCTAGTTTGACAGTCTGGTATGTGAGTGTTGAATCTGGTTATACCCCTTGTATGAGTAATACGATTATTTGTAATCCTATTACTTTTAGGGGAAGGGGCCAATTGAAGGTGTGGTATGGACCTGGCACCATGTCGGGTTATATTAATTTCAAGGCTGAATATATTAATTTTTTTCGATGTAAATATTTTGTTCTGATTTTGGGATTTTCCCCCTAATGCAGCAGGTTAAATGCGGGATTGAACCTGTTGGCCCAGCCTTAGATGACCTTAGCTGTTGATAGGCCATTAAACACCAATCAATTAAACCCTGTCCTATATGCCGGGCATGAGGCAGCATATGCTCAATAAATGTAAATCCAGTAATTGTTTGCAAGAAAACAATGTTAATGTGAACTTACTGACTATCATAATTTTGCACTTGCGAACATTTTAGTGAAACGGCCCCCTGCTCGAGATGAGGCTCAAAACGTAAATGAACTTAACTGTTGATTGGCCGTTAAACACCAATCAATCATATCATATGCGACATGCCATGTGATTTTATACATAAGAATATGTGCGATACATCTTGATAAATGTTTACAAAATTTATAATATTTTCTGTAAATGACGTCAAAAATGGATGTAATTCCACATTTGCTTTGAAAATTTCATCAACCTTTCGGTGTCATTTACAGAAATAATAGTTTCTGTAAATATTTTTCATGAAAAATTGCATCAAAATCTTCTTAGGTACAAAATCACATGGCTTGTCTCATATATAGAGGAGCTGTGACTGAAGAAATGGGACTTATGTGTTTAGCGGCTAGTGTAGATCCAGACCAGCCTGTGTATATGCACCGTCTTGTCAGGAGCTGCATCGTTCGCCATTCCATCAATGAAACACTTGTCATGCTTCTAACAAGCAATATAGATCATGATCAGGCTACAGGAGTGTGTTATTTGATCAAGAGCTACATTGGTCACGAAAACCATAAGCTCCAATTTTCCAGTCACAGCAAAGAAAAAAATACTTTACTTGGAATCTTTTGTTTCCTAGCCTCACCTGTTTGCTGCCGACAAACTTTTGACTATCAACCCTTAGACCACTACTCACAACAATTGTCGTCTGCTGTTGCTTTTATATCTTGCCTTATTTCTCAATAAAAACATGGTTTGACAGCACTTCAGAATCATTTCCAATGGAAATGATTCTGAAGTGCTGTCAAAGCATGTTGTAAATTATTCTAATGTGCTGTCAAAGCATGTTTTTGATGATAGAAATGGAAAATAGAAAATATACAGCAGACGACTAAAAAATAATTAAGATAGCGGTTCAAGGGTTAAACATATTAAATCTAAAAAATATTTAAATGTAAGTACTTTTTCATCAAAAACAAAAAAGAAGATTTAATTTACTTTTTAGATTTAATTTAATGTTTTTAATAGCCAAAAGTTCATCGGCAGAAAAACGTGCAACAGACAGTAGATGTTGCTGAAGAAATGATGCTCACATTCACATTTGAGTCACGCCATGTGATTTTGTACCTAAGAAAATGTGTTGTTTTTTTTCATGCATAATATGTACAGAAACTGTGATATTTTCTGTAAATGGCGTTCATAGTTGACAAACTGTTCAAAGCAAATGCTGAATTTGCATTTGCTCTGAACATTTTGTCAACTTTTGACATCGTTTACGGAAAATATTGTAAATATTTTACACAAGATATCGCACATCTTCTGAGTTACAAAATCACATGCTTATTTCTCACATATCGCGTCTCATTTATATTGCGGCATTACACTGATAGCATTCTGAAACATCATCATTGCATTGTTCAGTATTGTCCTCTCGCTGAAACTTCCTCGAAAGTAAGTTACGTAGCATGTGTATCAATTACTGCCATATACAAGACTTCATTATCGGTCAGACCATAATTGGTCTAGACACAGCTAGCCACCGGTGCAGACATACTGACAAAATTAGTTATCAATCACAATTTTTAAGAAATTCCGAGACGGTGTTACTTCCACCAAACTTCATGAACCGTATCTGATTTAATAATATCTTCATTTCTTGTCAGTAACGAGGATTGCAACAAAATCTACAGCAAATGTATAGGTTTGCACTGATTGGACACGTGTTCACTTGCACAATATGCTATGGCTGTGATAATGCAATAAATTCAGTATAATAAAAATTAATAAATTTATCCTAAAATTGAAAATTTCTCCCTCAAATATACTTTGCTAGTTAAGTATACTTTGCAATGTTGGTGAAATAGGCTACAGAAATGTTCATCTTTCTGCGATTTAGACCTAGTGTTGCTGTGTAGTAATGATCTGGCACCACATCATGATGCGGTCAACGCAGTCAGCACTGAATTTATTGTAATTTCTGTGCTGTGCTCTCCCCCATCTGTATATAACCTTGCTCTTGAATAGATTTAAAACCCCAATTTTCAAAGGTATTTGTTAAACTCATTTACTGATTTCATAAGAAGCTCGGCAAAGCCGCGCTTCTTATGAAATCAGTAAAATTGTTTAATAAATAGCATAGTACCTGATCACTCACGTAAAACCCATGTAATATTATAACAATTCACATCACATGTTAATCCAATGGTGACACTTGAGTGGGATTGAAGTTCATTATCTGACCATTACTGACCATCATGTTGACCATTACAGCTGACCGCCAAGAACCTCCAGTGTATGCGGTCACTGCTGAGTGTCGCGCACTGCCACGGGAGTATCCTGGGTACGGCCTGGCACCTCGTTCTCACCACGCTCCAGGTGCGTACAGCAGAACCCAGCTAAACCAGACACCTAGAAAACTTAGTGGGCGTAATCAAGTTTGTCTTGGCCATTGTAGCTGAACTGTAATGTTTCTTACATACCGTATTTATTCTAATAAACGCCCCCGGGCCTATGAATCCGTGGGGATCAAAATGTGGAAGTAGGATCAGCATATGTTATTTTAACATATCGATGGTCTAGTAACATAAGGTCGTAACTGCTATGCTAAAGCATAGCACTTACGACCTTATGTTACTAGACCATCGATATATATTGAAGGTTTGCTTAGCTTTCTCCATGAAATATCGTAATTTATCATTGTTTACATCTTTCTCATCTCTATAATTGTATCATTGTATACATGTTGCTCATTTCTATTGTTCATCATATATTTATTTTTACCCTGATCATTTGATTGCCTACCACATGTAACATACTATTTATTATTATTTTCTTCTTCTTCTAAATTGCTTGGCTCTAAATGATACTCTTTTGTTTTGATGGGCCGTTAAGCACCATTCCATTATTTACACTTACAAAAGCCAATAAAATAACACATTTGGAATGCAAATATGGGATGGGGCTACTATTAAAGAGGGCCCTACTATTAGAATACATACGGTACCTGAAAATAATGGCCATAGAAAGTTCTTGTAAAGCCTATGCTCCCACACACCCGGTCATAATGTAGGGAGTATATTTTTCAGTCATTCTGGACATAATAATTTATCCACATAATGACAAATAATTTTCCATTACGCTTGAAGGTAATTATTGGCATTATATTAATTATATCTATATTGTTGACGGATAGTCTTGAGATCATTGACAATACATATACGGAAAACAAGTTGTGTCAACTCCATTAAATGTTTGTGTCTAATGACCATACATTACAATATATCCACAGTTGTATAGGTAACTTGCCTGTATGATTTCTTGGATAGCACCTTGTGTGGATCCGGCAATATGCACGAGACATGGCCCGGAAACAGTTCAAATTCTTCAGCTAGTCTCAGAATTCCAGCTCGTTTCTTACACTTGAATGATAAACTTAATATGAAAAGACGTCAGTCTGGTATTCTCTATATACAATATGTATAATGGGCAATACAAAATTAATTGTCAGCTTGGAAATAGTAGGAATAAAATCAGGCTTGGCTTAGAAACTGTATGAATTCTTCGGCAAGCCTCAGAATTTGTACATGTTTCCTGGCCTCTCCTAATGTCACTTGCTGTTACCCAGCACGTGGTTTGGATCCTGGGTAATATAAAATCAAGATACGGCTCGTAAACAGTAGGAATTCCTCGACCAGCCTCGGAATTCCTACATATTTCCAAGCCTCGCCTCATGTAATAAATTTGATATCAGGTATACGATATATTACAAAGCACGTGGTGTGGATCCTGGGAAGTATAAAATCAAGCTTGGCCCAGAAACTGTAGGAATTCCTTGGCAAACCTCGAAATTCCTACATGTTTCCTAGCCCCAAGCTAACTTGATATGTGGCTGTGACTGGAGAAATGGGGATTATGGGTTATGCGGCCAGTGTAGCTCCAGATCAGCCTGCGCATCCTCCGCACTGTTCATCATTCCATAAATGAAACACCCATCTGATCATGTTTCTACCAAGCCATATATAGATCATTATCAGGCTACAGGAGTGTGTTTTTCGATCAGGATTTACACTGGTCACAAATCCCATATGCCCCATATTTTTTGTCATGGTGAGACATGTTTATCATTTCTGCAGCCTGCTAGAAGTGGTAGATCAATTTGAGAATGGAATTCATTACCCAACTGTTCGCCATTCCATCAATGAAACAAGATTTGTCTCTGAATCAGTAAGAATACTGAATTCAGACTTAGCTGGGAAACTGTAGGAATTCCTCGGCAAGCTTCGTAATTCCTGCATGTTTCCTAGCCTCGTCTGATATCCGCTGTATGATTTATTACCCAGCACCTGGTTTGGATCCTGGGCCTGAAGCCCGCATCGGGGGGCAGCCTGAAGGCGAGCCAGCAGATCAACGAGGCAACAAGTGCCGTTATAACGACCGCCGTCATGGCCGACCTGCCTGTTCTCTCTGCCATGCTGTCTCGACTGTTCGAGAGCTCACAGTAAGTGGCAACATGTGGTCTATCTCTGTCCTAAGTTCATGTCTGTTATAGGTCTATGTCTGTATGTCCTAGGTATATCTCTGTCTGTCCTAGGTATATCTCTGTCCCAGGTCTATCTCTGTCTGTCTTAGGTCTATGTCTGCCCTATATGGTACTTAGAATATTTTCAAATGCATGTCGAGTTCAAGAAAGACAGCTGGATTTTGTACTTTGAATTATCTTTCTTTAGCTCTTAAAATGTTGAATTAAATTTTGTCATCTGCTGTTTTGTTTTTATACGCCCATTTGAAAAAAACGGGACGTACAGTGGAACCCCTCCAAACCGGACCCCCTCTATACCGGAATTCGCGCTATACCGAACATACGACCACGTCCCGAATATTCTGCTATATAAACACATTAGTTTCTACCCCTCTATTCCGGAACCCCTCTACTCCGTAATCCGGACGCCATTTCAAGTCCCAAAACCATATTTCAGCGTTAAAATAACCCCGGAAAACCGGAAACACGGAAACACGGTCACCTGTCAGGATGTCATCCAAGAAATACACCTCGCCCAATTTCAATGTTGTTGTTTCAAGTGGGTGTCAAAATCACACCGTGTTTACAATAGACTGGTTCCCGGTAGTATTGTTCAGCTCTGGTTCCCAAAATGCGGAGCCACGAGAATGAGACGATTCTAACGGACTCCCAACTTGACATTTGTGTGGAATAACAAAATTGATCAAATTACGCGCTATCCATGCGTGTAGTGCGCTAAGCGGCGTGTTTTTTGAACGTCATAAGCGGCATTACAAAGTAAGAAGTAACAATTACGGAAATAAAATAATCGGCACATTATTTGTGAACCCACCGACTTATTAATTGAGATAATCTGATAATTACTTAACGAGGCTGTAAACTCGTGACTGTAGCCTGTGGGCTATTGTAGCAGCTCGCGTTAACTACACAGCACACGCGAAATGTGTGATATGCTCTTTGCGACCAGTATAGACCATACATTGCGAATCTGCACTATTTGCTATACCCCTTGCGAATCTGCACTATTTGCAATTGTCAAGGTCATTACCAAGGTCAGGAATGATCGAGACAAATTGTCTCCCCCAATTATCATAAGAACCAAGTATACTTCAATTGTTATGACGTTATGGCCAATATAGCTTGATCTGACGAACGAAAAGTGGTAACAATGCAGTTGAAGTGTAAGGGATAGGCCAGAGTAGATAAGTACACGTAGTCACTTAATCACTTATAATGTTCACTATATTACATGGGGAACACACAGGAATACATGATACATTGATATGCGAACATCACTGTACTGTGCATGACACTATTCAATTACTACAAGTTGTAAGCCAATCGACTGTTATACTTTAACGCAACTTAAAAGCTATAGACGAATAAACTCGGTATGTGGTATCTCAATGGTCCCGTAGTGGACAATAGTATGAATGCACAAGTACTTTGATGATCGCTAATCAAAGTGAAATAACATACAAGTATAACATGGGCATAACGAACATTGGAGGACAAATGACAATCATCTGAGCTACCCCAGTGCTGCGTATCTCAATAGATAGTGTAACCTCTGAGTATCAAGGTCCAAGGTCTGCCTCACCCGCAATATGAGGTCTAGTCAACAATATGGCTATAATCCAACTTCAAGTGGATTAATCCATAAACAATATATGTAGTCTTACTACAATCCTTTAGCCATGATATGCCATGATAGGAGTATTACCATACACTATCAAAGTATACATATGTATTGCCTATGCAATATATTTCCAAAGTATGAATGTCAAAGTCAAAGCCGGATGTGGTTACATCACATGATAGTCAATAACGATAATGTTCCGGAAGCTGGTTCCCGGAAGTAAAGTTCCACAGGTAGTATTATCTCCGGAAATGGTGGACCAGATGTAAAGTTCCTATGGTATCACTCGACTGTAGCAACCCGGATGTGGTAGACCGGATGTAAAGTATCCATGGTGAATCAATGGGTTGTAATACCGGAAGTGGTAGACCGGATGTAAAGTTCCGATATAATACAAAAATGGCGATTATCACGTTGGCTAAGACGCCGGGAAGTTTCAATTAGGTGACATTTCAACTGCTTGGTGTAGTGATAATGATATGATATGTGTGTATGGCGTTTCACTTCACTAAACTAGGGCTGTTGACTGTCTGCTGAACGCGAGGTAGCTATCACACACTGCTCTATACAGGCCTGTACCCGGAGCTGCCACACACACTGCGCCAGACAGACGTACGGACACTCGGACGACCCGATACTCTGCACTGACTGGGTCTGCCCTCAAACGAGTGGACCAAAACGTCCAATGTGGCTCGCTGGAGCGTTCTCAAGAGGCTACAAAAATGAAATGAATCTCCAATTACTAGGACGAATACGCACAGACAGACAGACAGGATGCACAGACTAAAACGGGAATCGAAACAACGGCAAATCACAGCTGAAATAAAAATGTTCTAGGTACATACCAAAATCCTCCGTGTCACTGGTGAAGACAGTACTAGTCTTCTGTAACCAGAATATATGTGTCCCGCCAACACATAGCGAGACATCGCTTATATTACGCACCAGTGAAACCATGCACGGAATAATGGATATGCCTACCCCTCGTACGACATCTCACATAAATACTACAAAACCATGGCTTTTTTGCCATGTCACCCGTGGGTTATATTTGGCATAAATATATGTTCCCACGCCTTAAATTCAACCAAACCAGTGTACAGCCCTCGTGGAATAAATACCATCCAACATGGTATACCCCACACTACCATAAATCTGCACACTGTAGACCCAGATCTCATAATCCGAAATCTACTCGACTGGTCTCGACAATGCGAAGGTCGCTTCTTGCCCCGCCAAAACAAAACCCCTCCATAACGGTCCTACGGCTATACACTCAAATGAGAGTGTAGCACATACTAAACTCAAATATCGTGGTCATTTACGGAAATATCACGACACAAAACATCACCATTATGGGATCTGATATATCCGTGTTGGCCAGTACCAGGCTATGCTGAAACACTAACCGGTAGCATACATAACAGGGCAGACCATGGTATGGTCTGCGCTGTATACTGGCTTCACCTACAGAGGTCCCTTATATGGTGAAACACTGACACGCGGACAAACTCGGCTGGCACGGACAGTGGACATCCGTAATACTAAAAGGTATCTTTTCCCTAGCGAAACCAGCACACGCAGTCAACGAGTTCTCTACCACACACATGCATAGTCTGTGGCAAATATGGCGTGACATCATAAAACATTGCTCATAATATAGACGTATATTAAAATCCGCAAATAGGACACGCATAAACGTATCTCCACCAATACAACATAAGCCCCCTTATTACACGCACATTGTACATGGCAAATGTACATGCCAAACCACAGGTGTGCAAAAACCACAGGTGTGTGAAACCACAGGTATGTGGAATCACAGGGATGTGAAACCAATAATACGCACAACAATACAACACAGTACCACACATCACAAATATACAATTATACGGATTTCAGAATGTACAAGAATACACGTGTCACGCGACAGCAATGTCATTAAAAAAAACACATTCTGGTCTTAAAAGAGCGCTCCAGATGATCGAGAAAGTTCCACAGTGGCACAAAATACTTAGGGGCCTTTATTCCATGTCATCTCCACTCTGTTTATTGGGAATTACACAACTGGGTAGCCGAGCGTAATTTGGGGGTACATTTCTTACTTCTCCATACAAATGGCAAGTTGGGAGTGCTTTAGAATCATCAGATTTGCTTTCAATATGGTAATAATGGTATATACTATACAAATCCAAGAGTTAATGATGGAAAACATACATTTCCTTAACTGGAAATAGAAAACCCCTCTAAACCGAAAACCCCTATAAACCAAACTTTTCAGTCTGTCCCCAGGGTGTTTGGTTTAGAGGGGTTCCACTGTATTATGTATTTATCTTGTACGGGCGGGCGGGCGGGCGGGCGGGCGGGCACAGCTTGTCCACACAATAACTAGAGTTCTACTTGATGGATTGTGACCATGTTGGCATACATGTTTATCACGGCAAGCCGAAGAAGACTATTGTTTTTCAAAAATTTCCGATGACTTATCTCCCCTTGGCGGGAATTTTTAAATTTCGCACTCTGTATCCTTGTCCACGCAATACCTCAAGTTCTACTTCACCGATCGAAACCAATCGAAACAATCTTAGTGCTTTCGCAAACTTAACATTGGGGGGAATTTCTTTTAATTTCTGTTTCCTTTCACACAGCTTCTTGATATTTGTTAAACTAAAGCACCACCAGACGCACTTCATTGTCTTCCGACAACTCTTGTATAAACAAAAAGTTTATCAGCAATGGAAATGATTCTAAGGTGCTGCCAAACCATGTTTTTATTAAGAAAAATGACAAAATTCGAAACAACAGCAGACGACAATTTTTGTTTCCACCATTCTAAGGGTTAATACAATGTTCACTTTGTTGGTTTAGGTACGTGTTTGGAGCATAATTCATCTACCACTTAGAAATATATTCAAAGTCATTTTGTGTGCTAGAAAGACGACTAGATTTTACACCTTTACTTATCTCCCTTTGATACAATGTTCACCTGATTGGTTTAGGTCGTTCTTCGGAGCATAAGTCGTTTACTACTTGCTATATTTTCATGACACTTCACACATGTTTACAGATAATTTCCTCAATTCTTATGTCCTACTAGTTGTACAGCCTTTGTCGATATATGCATTGAAACCCATAAACACTATATATACCAGGAGCTGATTGGGATCTGCACAGACTTAACCTTTAGAATGTGGATAAAAAATTGTCGTCTGCTTTTGTTATTTATTTATCTTTTTTTCTCAATAAAAATATGGTTTTACAGCACTTCAGAATCATTTCCATTGGAAATGATTTTAAAGTATTGTCAAAGCATGTTTTTGATGAGCAAAATGGAAAATAGAACATAAACAGCAGACGACAAAATTTAATTCATCAATGTTATGGTAAATTGAAATAAGCATAGTTTAATCAGTAGCCGATTTCATCAAAATTGCAAAGTATATTTATCTAGTAAAGTATACTTTGAGGGAGTAATCATTTATTTTTCCCGAAATGCATTATTTCATATAGAACTAACCACTGCATATGTTTGATGATTAAAAGTATGCAGAATTAAATGGCTGTGATAATGTAATAAATTCAGTATAATAAAAATTTATAAATTTATCCTTAAATTGAAAATTTCTCCCTCAAAGTATACTTTGCTAGAAAAGTATACTTTGCAATGTTGGTGAAATATACTACAGGTCATTACCAATTAATGTTCAGCTTGATTAGTTGAAGAATCTAGACAATCTTACATGAGTGATTATTTAATATAATATTTTAACAACTTTACTGATCTCGTAAGAAATGAAGTTATGCAGAGTTTCTTATGTAATCAGTCAATACGTTTTATAAATACCATATTAAAACAACACAAATGTTAGACTATGTTTTTTGCATATGTACATCATCATAAGTTTATGCTATACCACCCAACAATGTTTCTGTGTAGCATTCTCATTTACACATTTATGACACTACTGTCTGTTCCACGTTTTTCTGCCGACAAACGTTTGGCTATCAAACACATTAAATCTAAAAATTATTTAAATGTAAGTACTTTTTCATCAATAACAAAAAAGTCACCCAGTACAATTTTCCAACTAGACTCGATAAAGTTTGCAAAACAGTAAAGGAATGCGTTAGAAATAGGTTGACCGCATTGTAATTTTGAAATTTGTGGCGTATATCAGAAAATGATAGGTCATCGCCATTAAACAGATTAACCCTTAAACCGCTGTCTTAATTTTTTTGTCGTCTGCTGTTTATTTTCTATTTTCCATTTTTATCATCAAAAACATGCTTTGACAGCACTTTAGAATGATTTACAACATGTTTTTGAAATGATTCTGAAGTGCTGTCAAACCATGTTTTTATTGAGAAATAAAGCAAGATATAAAATCAACAGCAGATGACAATTGGTGTGTCACCTGACTGGTTTCAGAGTTATTGCTCCTTGATTTTTTAGATTGGCTGAACTTGTGATAACTCGAAAAGTCTAATTTTCATCAAACTTTGTCAACATGCTTATATTGACGATATCTCGGATGAGCTCGGTCTTAAACTACATATGTCACATGACCAGTTTCATAGTTACTACCCATTGAGCTTTTATGATTGGGTCAGCTTGTCTCGATGTTAAATGTTATGTTTGCATCGGGAGCATCTGTCGGTTTTGCCGACTTTCTAGTTAATACAAGTTGTTATTACACTGTGTTTTTGTTAGTTTGATTCACTAACAGGCTGCTAAAATATGAGCTA
Organism: Conchocele bisecta; assembly: GCA_029237695.1. Classification (NCBI taxonomy): domain Eukaryota; kingdom Metazoa; phylum Mollusca; class Bivalvia; order Lucinida; family Thyasiridae; genus Conchocele; species Conchocele bisecta. The sequence goes on from CM055266.1 coordinate 52,965,611, forward strand.
CAGTACACATTTTTTCCTGTGATCTTTTATCACTGTGCCACTGCGGACATAATGTATTTAAAGTGGTAGATCACCGCGGGCATAGCCTACCTGTCCCCCGCGATCACTGTTTCAGGCAGTGGGATTGCAGTGACAGCATCCTCGGTCACTGTGATGCACTGCCCGAACATTATCACGGTGATTCGCCGTGGTCGTTCACGGGGGATCACCGCGATTGCGTATCTACCTGTATAAATGCATGTACAAATGTGTACAGTACTTTTGCAAAATAAAACATTTTTGTTTGTATGAGAAACCATGAATTAAGTGATCGTGCGCGTGTGTATGTGTACGTGTGCATTCGCGCTTTGATGTAGCTAGAGTCGAACATAATGCTATATCACTATTCTATATGTACACGAGTTATGGTGTTAACTGCTTAGACACGATGACATCAATGTTTGTCAAATTGTATATATATTTTCTTAACATGGTTGATTGATTGAATTTCGAATAAAGGTGACTTAATCCATGCTGGGTGCAAAGGAAATAATCCTATCTTTATCATTTAGTGGCTTACCTGTGACTATTTCTAATTATGATTTTTTTAACACGAACTATAATTAGCAGGTACTCTTCATTAGTAACTGTACATGTAAATACGGACATAAGCATCTATTGTCAACAGATGAGTAAATGGAAAGTGTGATTATTACCTTAATAGAAGTAATTAGAAATTGTATCGGTCCCGTTATTATTCGTTAATTTAATGGCCGGCCTCCGTTGTCCCCGTCAGCCACTAAAAAATAGTTAAGAACCTTAACTTTCATTTCCACCCCGTGAAGGAACGTGCATTTATTTATCTAAAGTTAGGTTTCTTGGCCTGTCGACGCAATGAGACGAAAACGTTAATTTACATAAAATAAATAAAAAACCATCGATTGCAAAATGTGATTATAATACTGTAGTATACATATTTTTTACACAGTAACTTCAAGTGCTGTTCGTCTTGGAGCCGTAGACAAGAAAAAATTAGCATCCCTTAGATGATGAACACGCGTGGGCGAAAAAAACAACTTGGATGAACGCTAATTATCGTCCTTTCGTGACATAGAAATGAATTTTAAGGTTGCGAACGGGAAAGAACGAATCTTTAGAGGCGTAAAATTTTCGTTCCTTCTCGGCGAATCAACAAACTTTATCGTTTTGAATTATAGTTTCTACGTTTATTCGGCTGAACTCCAGCGTGTAACGTGATGGAAATCGGTATGGTCAACTCCATTCAATCAAACTACATATATGTACAAAGTAGTAACACAGTCATTATGTCGTAAAACTCCTCAGAATATTTTACCGCGTTTTTGCCAAGAAACAGCGCGGAATTACCACACAATCTTTGCGGGCGTTTTTTCGTTATCCTGCAAATGGCCACAGGAAGTTTTGTGAGAGATTGTGGCAATATTCCGCACTAAAGTTAATTCGGTTGCGGCAATAACAAAAAATAAGCGGGTTTTGCGGTGCCTGTAGCTGTATGTATTTTATACATATACGATACCAAAGGTGATTTGAAAAATAACATGTAATATCGTACATTGGTTCGAAAACCTTGCCTGCATATTTATCTGTAATGCATGCAGACGTCACCGTGAACCACGGTGACCGTCACCGCGAAACACCGCGAATCACCCTTAGGGCCTCGCTGGTTTCAGTCAGGGTGACCATTTTCAACGATCACAGTGATGATCACCGCGACTAATTGTCACCACGAATGACAGTGACATGTCCGCGCTGAGGACGATCGTGGGGATGGGTGGGTCGCGCACGGAAAATAAAATGTGTACTGTATGCTGTACTATGACAGCTCTTCTCTGACTTTGTACAACTAAAATGTTCGTAAGTGCAAATTTAGGATCATCTGGAAATCTCAATTGATGGATTTACATTTATTGAGCATATGCAGCCTATGCTCAATAAATGTAAATCCAATGATTGTTTGCAAGAAAACATTGTTAACCCTTAGACCGCTACTCACAACAATTGTTGTCTGCTATTGCTTTTATATATTGCCTTATTTCTCAATAAAAACATGGTTTGACAGCACTTCAGAATCATTTCCAATGGAAATGATTCTGAACTGCTGTCAAAGCATGTTGTAAATTATTCTAAAGTGCTGTCAAAGCATGTTTTTGATAGAAAATAGAAAATAAACAGCAGACGACAAAAAAATAAGATTGCAGTGTAAGGGTTAAGGTTTTCTGGAATGTCATTTCTACTCAAAAGATTTCTATTTGCATTTTTTGTTTGTTTGCAAGCCAGCTTGTCTCTTATTCAACATTGATCTCAGTACAGTACTGTTAGACAACAAATGAAGCTTATTGTGCGATAATTCTCCGGCAGCTGCTGCACAAGCAGTGTACTTTTTCAACCCATATGTGGCCGTGACTGGAGAAATGGGGCTTATGGTATTTGTGACCAGTGTAGCTCCTGATCAAATAGCACATTCCTGTAGCCCTATAGCTTTGTTGCTTGTTAGAAGCATGACGGGTGTTTCATTGATGGAATGGCAAACAGTGCAGATCCTGATACTGATGCACATACTGATCTAGATCTACACTTGTCGCAAAGGTCATAAGGCCTATTTCTCCTTATAATATTTGTCACTAGTCAAGCTAGGTCTTGATATCTGACTGTGTCTGGCCAAATAACACTTATGGCATTTATTTCCTGTCTGGCCTGTCATCTGTGACTGAGAAATGGGGCTTATAACATTTTTACCAGTCTGGCTCCTGATCAGTGCATGGAGAAGATTGTTTGTTATATAGCATCTATGGTCTAAGTCACCCGAAAAGGGGGAGATAATCCATGACCAGGGTCCAAGCAAAAATTGAAATAAACTTTGCGCATCTACTCATCATAAGGAAGATACATACCAAGTTTCAGGTCTGTAGCTATTACACTCTCGTGGTGGGGCATAAAAAGATAAATAAATGACAATAGCAGACGACAATTTTTTTCCCACATTCTAAAGGTTAAGTCAAATCCCAATCGGCTCCTGGAATAAGTCTAGTGTTTTAAATTGAGGGAACAAATTGTTATTTCGTGGGAATGAATTAATAAAAAAAAATCCATGTCCCCTGTGAGGCTCCGTAGAATTCCAATGTGTACCTACCCACACCTGGGGGCCGTTTCACTGAACTTTGTACGACTAAAATGTTCGTAAGTGCAAATTTGGAATCGTCTGGAAAGTTCAATTGATGGATTTACATGTATTGATCATAGGCTGCTTATGCAGCCTATGCTCAATAAATGTAAATCCATCAATTGATATTTCCCGACGATCCTAGATTTGCACTTACAAACATTTTTGTTGTACGAAGTTTAGAGAAAAGGTCCACTGGACTTTATGGTTTTGTGAGAATGAAGGACGATTGTTTACAAGAAAACATTGTTAATGTGAAATTTACAGACTATCATAGGTTTGCACTTGCGAACATTTTAGTCGTAAGAAGTTTAGGGAAACGGCCCCCTGATAAACCACCCTGTCGCCTGTGATAGTCTGATGTTAGAGCCTTGGACACTCCATACTGAAGGTCGCCGCCCTAGGCATGAACAAAATACTTTCATTATATTTGCATTCGGCTGAGGCTTGAAATTGGTGGCTGAGGCTTGAAATTGGCGCTATATGTGGCTGTGACTGGTGAAATAGGGTTTATGTGATTTGTGAACAGTCTGATCAAATAGCACACCCCTGTTGCCTGATAATGATCTGTATTCCTTGTTAGAAGCATGACGGATGTTTCATTCATGGAATGGCATTCATGATCAGACTTTGCAGATGCACAGGCTGATCTTGATCTACACTGGTCGCAAAACCCATAAGCCCCATTTTTCCAGTCACAGTCAGAATTATTTGTGCCATTTTTAGCTCGCCTGCACAAAGGTGCAGAAGAGCTTATGGCATACTCCCGGCATCGTCGGCGTCGTCCACAACCTTAACGTTGGGGTAAATGTCTTATAACTTCTGTTTCCTTTCATGGAACACCTTGTTATTTCATACATGCATTCCTCAGATGACCCTCTATCATGCTGTAGTAAATCCATGACCCACCACCCAACCCTTACCCCAAGGTCAAGGTCACAAACTTAGCACATTCATAAACTTAACGTTGGGGTAAATTTCTTATAACATCTGTTTCCTTTCATGGAACGCCTTGATATTTCATACATGCTTTCCTCAGATGACCGACCCTCTATCATGCTGTAGCAAATCCATGACCCACCACCCAACCCTAACCCCAAGGTCAAGGTCACAAACTTAGCATGTTCATCAACTTAACGTTGGGGTAAATGTTGTGTAACTTCTGTTTCTTTACAGGGAACGCTTTGATATTTCATACATGCATTCATCTGATGATTCTCTATTGTGCTACAGCAAATCCATGACCCACCCCCCTCCTCCCCCACCCCTTTTCCCAAAGTCAAGGTCACAAACTTAGCACCTTCATACATGCATTCCTCATGTGAATAGCTATCATGCTGTAGAAAATCACCAACTTAGTGCGTTCACTAATTTTTCATTGAGCGCATTGATATTTCATACATGCATTCATCTTAATATGCTATATTATGCTATAGCAAACCCACGACCCACCTTGCACCACTGACCCCAATGTCAAGGTCCACCGCACGCCCCTTAACCCAAGGTCAAGTTATATAATATTTATGTTTTTTATGCAACTGTGCCAAGTTTGAGTGAAGGCTGCCAACAGGCGAGCTTCGTTGTCTTCTGACAACTCTTGTTCCAGTTGCAATCTTAGCTGTTGTGGTGCTTTCACCTTCACATTTCTCTGTGTCAGTACATGGATGAAGTAGAAATATTTCCCGTTCGGCTCAGAAACGGTAGGAATTTCTCGACCTGCTCGGAATTCCTACACATTCCTTAGCCAAACCTGATAAACAAGCCTGTTTATTTTCTTTCCACAGATACCTGGACGATGTGGCTCTCCACCATCTGATAGACGCCCTGTGTAAACTCTCCACCGAGTCTATGGAACTGGCGTACTCCAATCGTGTAAGTATAACTGCTTTCAGGGCTACCATGTCTACAGTTGCTTCAGAGCTAATGTATAGTTTATGCTTGTGTTCCACTTAGAAAGTGAATGTAGTCCAAATGTTGTTCAAACGTGTGTTTCCTGTACTCCTATTAACAAATAAAATCCTGTTTTCCCATTTGCAAATGTTTCCCGTTTATACAGTTTGTACAAGCTTCGTCATCATGGTATAACTTTAATATTACTTGATGGATTGCTTCAGTATTTGGACACTTGATACATGTGAGCATTTGGAACACACTCATGCTGCCATTAACATGACCTTGACCTTTTTTACCTTCACATTTTTGCGGAAACATGTAGTCATTTTTTTCGACAAAAAAATTTGTACAAGCTTCTTTATCGCGGTATAACTTTAATAATACATTTCAGAATGCTTCAATATTTGGACCCTTGATATATGTGAGCATTTGAAACACACTCATCATGAGTGTGTTTCAAATGCTCACATATATCAAGGGTCCAAATATTCTCATGCCACCATTAACACGACCTTGACCTTTTTTACCTTCACATTTTTGCGGAAACACGTAGTCATTTTTTTCGACCAAAAAATTTGTACAAGCTTCATCATTGTATAACTTAATATTACTTGATGGATTGCATCCATATTTGGACTCTTAATTCATGTAAGCATTTGGAACACACTCACGCCACCATTATCATGACTGACCATTTTGAACTTCACATGGTTGTGGAAACACTTAGCCATTTTTTTATGTCAAAAAGTTTCTTCAACCTTGACCTTTTCGTGTTTTAAGCATGCACTTCTCGGACGGTTTTTGTGATGCTTACTTTAGCACATGCCCATGATCGTGTTACAGTCAAATGCACCAGCAGGTGCGACACCACATGGCGGAATTCTTGTCTTACTCATTGAAAATGCCATTTTGTCATGGCGAGCGTTTCCTCTAAATACTCGTGTGCATGTGCAGTGTTAAAAACGAAAACACCAAATGTGTTTTCCTATGCGCAGTGATACGAAAATTGTTGAATGTTTCTGATGAAAACACTGCGCTTACAAGTGAAGACAAAATGGGAAAACGCACATATACCACAAAAGCTTGTTTTTTTGGCAAACATAGCAAAAACTCGAGTTAAACCAAAATTCCATGTATCAAATCAGAACAAAAACACAGCCACTAGTGTATCATGTATTCAATGGATGAAGGCCGACACTTTCCCAGAAGTCCAGGGGACCGTTTCACTAAACTTCGTACGACTAAAATGTTCGTAAGTGCAAAATTATGATAGTCTGTAAATTTCACATTAACAATGTTTTCTTGTAAACAATTGTTGGATTTACATTTATTGAGCATAGGCTGCATATGCAGCCTATGCTCAATAAATGTAAATCCATCAATTTAATTTTCCAAACGATCCTAAATTTGCACTTACGAACATTTTCGGCGTATGAAGTTTAGTGAAACGGGACCCAGGTGCAGTTATTGCATGGCACATCTATTCTACTATGATCATTTGGGGAAAACAATAATCTGTCCAACTTTGATGTCGCCCTAAGATCCATCGTTGGTGTGTTGTTGCAATCCTGATCAACTTTCCGTACCTAAAGCCGTTTTTATCAGTCAACCAACCAGCAAACTTTCAATGTCAATATTGGATTGGATTGTGGGCTAGGGGTTAGAAGACCTGACTTCCAATCCGGAGATTGTGGGTTCAAACCTTGCTTTAGGTATCGAACATACTTTCATAGTATTTCCATCCCACTGGTCCCATCTGTGGTCCCATCTCTATATGACCCTAGCTGTTGATGGGACGTTAAACCCATTCACTTCTGCAATGCTGAGTAATATAATCTTTCTATTCTAGATTATTTATGACCCGTCACAACAAAGATGGTCTCATTGAGTATATTCTGTGTCTCTGACGGGAGAAAGGGGCTTATGGCATTAATCACCAGTGTATCCCCTAATAATTACAGCACACAAATATTTACACAATTCCCTAACATTTGATTTGCTCGTAGCTGTCCTCTGTCCAAAATTTATATCCCAGTAAACTCCCACGCCGAACTACTTTCCGTAACCGTGAGGCGCAGTTAAAATAATTCTCGTCCAGTATTCCCGCGACTTTTCCAAGTTTATACCCCGATAAATTCCACAAAAAGGTCATTCATTCCTATAATCAAATAGCACACACATGTAGCCTGATAACAAACTATATTGCTTGTTAGACACGTGACAAGTGATTTATTGATGGAACTTCCAACAGTGCAGGTCCTGATTAGACTGCGCATGCACAGGCTGATCTGGATCTACACTGATCACAAAACCCATAAGCCCATTTCTCCAGTCACAGCCACCTTAATGGTAACTAATATGATCAACTATCAAACTGAAATTCAGCTGATGTTTTGCACATGTATCATGAATGATCGGGAGACTTGATAGTGACCACTGTAGGCCCTTATCAGATTGCACAGATGTTCAGGCAGATCTTCTGCTACACCGGTTGCCAAGTCAATGAGAGCATGTTCTATCTTGATTGGGAACATATTGGTTCGCCTTTGATCTTGTAGGTCATTAGCCAAATACATCACAATGTCGGCCTTCCATAATTTATAATTCATAAACCAATCAAATTATTTGGACAATCTGTGTTCAGTTTCACGCACATTATTATCTCACCCAAAGTGAGACATAGCGGTCACTATTCCGGTGTCGTCGGTGTCCGTGTCGTCAACAAACTGTGACGTCAATTTTGGATGTAGTCAAATTGCCCATATCTATTGATCCCCCAGTCAGATCATTACCAAACTTCATCAATAACTTCCTCACATTGATAGCAAAAATATCCAGTGTCATTTGGGTAACCTTGACCTTCACCTTAACCTTTGTGGGACGTAAATTTTGGACGTAGCCAGATTTCCCATATCTCTTAATCCATTAGTCAGATCATTACCAAATTTCATCAATAGCTTTCTCTCATTGATGGTTATCCACCCCCTACTGTCATTTGGGTGACTTTGACCTTCATCTTGGTGACCGTAACCTTTGTGGGACGTAAATTTTGGATGTATCCAAATTTCCCATATAGTTTGATCCATCAGTCGGATCATTATCGAATTTCGTCAATAGCTTTCACACATTGATCATTCTGTCATTCTGGTGACCTTAACAATCATTTTGGTGACCTTAACCTTTGTGTCAATAATTTTGTACATACGTCCAAATGTTGAATACCTCCTGATCCGTTAGTCGGATCCTTTACCAAACTCCATCAATAGCTTCCTCACATTGATGACTATCCACCCAGTGTCTCATTCGGGTGACCGTGAGCATGGTGACCTTGACCTTCATGTCAATAAGTTTGGAAGTACATCCAAACGTTGAATATCTCTTGATCCGTTAGTCGGATCTTCTGCAAACTTCATCAATAGCTGCTTCACATTGATGGATATCTACCAGTGTAATTCGGCTGACCTTCACCTGGTTTATGGAATTGAATTTGTATATAAAGCAGACGCAAATTCCAATTCTATCAACATGGGACTCGTCACGACACTGACAGGAGTTGTCGACCACTGTAGCCCCGTATCAGACTGCGCATCTGTGCAGTCTGATACGGGGCTACAGTGGTTGCTCTCGAGTCGGGACATCTTGATGATTCTAATAATTGAACGGAGGAAGGTATCCTGTCAATACGACCTAATCACTGCGTATGAATATGTGCGGTGAGTGGGGTTACTTTTTTGCATTTTAAAGCCATTTGTAGGTGTTGACGGGATAAACAGAATAGTAGGTTAGTGCCGTGAATGGGAAAAATATCTGGCGCGGCACGGAAACGGGATGTGCTCGGCAGAGCCTCGCCCATCCCGTTTCCTAAGCCTTGCCAGATATTTTTTCCCATTCACGGCACTAACGTACTATTCTCTATTTATCTTACTGGTGAATCCATATCTTGATGGTGAATATTGCTGGGATTCACATGTGTGGCACAAGGGATCCAGTGTAGTAGGGGAAATCCGGGAAAATACGCTGATGTTTGTGTTCATAATAACGATGTATGTTGCAATATAATAAGGGTCTCGCTATGGTGATCTGCGAGGGTGTCCGAAATAATTAGTCCGTATTTCAAATACAGTGTTTTAGGTCGTTCAAACCCCGACTTTTACATATGATTGAAGATACTTGAAAACGGTGAAATACGGACATGGACCGGGGAATCACACACATAGTCGGCAAATTACGGACATAGCAAACTATATAAACAAAAGATTTTTAAAAAATTACAATGTTTTAGATTCTATAATCACTAGTAATTCATTTAATAAGTGTGTATAACTTACAATCATTTAAGTAAAATATATGCATGCAGACTCGAAGTTACTGCAGAATTCAATTTTGATATTGTACTAGAAAAAGTCGATGGCGCGCCATCGCAATATACCCACTTTCCCCAAATGCTAAGTCCGAAAGGGGGAGGTAATCCATGATGGAGGGTCGGATAAAAAATCCAAATTCACTTTGCGCATGTGCACATGATAACGAAGCTACATAGCAAATATGAGGCGCGTATGTATGAAGGTGAAAAAGTTTTTCGAGTTACAAGGAAAACATGGGAAATTCTGAGTGGGAAAGGGGGAGGTAATCGATGATGGAGGGTCGGATCAAAAATTGGAATTCACTTTGCGCATCTGCACATGATAACGAAGGTACATAGCAAATATGAGGCGCATAGGTATGAAGGTGAAAATGTTTTTCGAGTTACAAGGAAAAAATTGGAAATTCTGAGTCTGAAAGGGGGAGATAATCCATGATGGAGGGTCGGATGAAAAATCCGAATTCACTTTGCGCATCTGCACATGATAACGAAGCTACATAGCAAATATGAGGCGCGTAGGTATGAATGAAAAAGTTTTTCGAGTTAGGGTTCAGTAGAGGTGGGAAAAAAATTCTGAGTCTGATGAAGAGTAGCAAATATCCATGAATGAGTTCGGATGAAATACGATAATCACAGCGTTCATCTGCACATGATAACGAAGCTACTAGCAAATATGAGGCGCTAGGTATGAAGGTAAAAAGTTTTTCTAGTTACAAGGAAAAAAAAAATGGAAATTCGAGTCGAAAGGGGGAGATAATCCTGATGGAGGGTCGGATGAAAAATCCGAATTCACTTTGCGCATCTTGCACATGATAACGAAGCTACATAGCAAATATGAGGCGCATAGGTATGAGTAAAAGTTTTTCGAGTTACAAGGAAAAAATGGGAAATTCTGAGTCCGAAAGGGGGAGATAATCCATGATGGAGGTCGGATGAAAAATCCGAATTCACTTTGCGCATCTGCACATGATAACGAAGCTACATAGCAAATATAGGCGCGTAGGTATGAAGGTGAAAAAGTTTTTCGAGTACAAGGAAAAAAATGGGAAATTCTGAGTCCGAAAGGGGGAGATAATCCATGATGGAGGGTCGGATGAAAAATCCGAATTCACTTTGCGCATCTGCACATGAACGAAGCTACATAGCAAATATGAGGCGCATAGGTATGAAGGTGAAAATGTTTTTCGAGTTACAAGGAAAAAATGGGAAATTCTGAGTCCGAAAGGGGGAGATAATCCATGATGGAGGGTCGGATGAAAAATCCGAATTCACTTTGCGCATCTGCACATGATAACGAAGCTACATAGCAAATATGAGGCGCGTAGGTATGAAGGTGAAAAAGTTTTTCGAGTTACAAGGAAAAAATGGGAAATTCTGAGTCCGAAAAGGGGAGATAATCCATGATGGAGGGTCGGATGAAAAATCCGAATTCACTTTGCGCATCTGCACATGATAACGAAGCTACATAGCAAATATGAGGCGCGTAGGTATGAAGGTGAAAAAGTTTTTCTAGTTACAAGGAAAAAATGGGAAATTCTGAGTCCGAAAGGGGGAGATAATCCATGATGGAGGGTCGGATGAAAAATACGAATTCACTTTGCGCATCTGCACATGATAACGAAGCTACATAGCAAATATGAGGCGCGTAGGTATGAAGGTGAAAAAGTTTTTCTAGTTACAGGAAAAAATGGGAAATTCTGAGTCCGAGTGGGGGAGATAATCCATGATGGAGGGTCGGATGAAAAATCCGAATTCACTTGCGCATCTGCACATGATAACGAAGCTACATAGCAAATATGAGGCGCATAGGTATGAAGGTGAAAATGTTTTTCGAGTTACAAGGAAAAAATGGGAAATTCTGAGTCCGAAAGGGGGAGATAATCCATGATGGAGGGTCGGTATGAAAAATACGAATTCACTTTGCGCATCTGCACATGATAACGAAGCTACATAGCAAATATGAGGCGCGTAGGTATGAAGGTGAAAAATTTTTTCGATTACAAGAAAAAATGGGAAATTCGAGTCGGGGAGATAATCATGATGGAGGGTCATGAAAAAACCGAATTCACTTTGCGCATCTGCACATGATCGAAGAATAGAAATATGAGGCACGTAGGTATGAAGTTAAAAAACTAGTTACAAGGAAAAAAATGGGAAATTCTGAGTCCGAAAGGGGGAGATAATCCATGATGGAGGGTCGGATGAAAAATACGAATTCACTTTGCGCATCTGCACATATAACGAAGCTACATAGCAAATAGAGCATAGGTGAAAAAGCACGAAGGTGAGTCCGAGGTGAGTTTTTCTGAGAATTACAGGATACGGGAAAATTCTGAGTCGCGAAAGGGGAGATAATCCATGATGGAGGGTCCGAGATGAAAAATACGAATTCACCTTTGCGCATCTGCACATGATAACGAAGCTACATAGCAAATATGAGGCGCATAGGTATGAAGGTGAAAATGTTTTTCGAGTTACAAGGAAAAAATGGGAAATTCTGAGTCCGAAGGGGGAGATAATCCATGATGGAGGGTCGGATGAAAAATCCGAATTCACTTTGCGCATCTGCACATGATAACGAAGCTACATAGCAAATATGAGGCGCAGTAGGTATGAAGGTGAAAATATTTCGAGTTACAAGGAAAAAAATGGGAAATTCTGAGTCCAATGGGGGGAGATAATCCATGATGGAGGTCGGATGAAAAATCCGAATTCACTTTGCGCATCTGCACATGATAACGAAGCTACATAGCATGGCGCAAATTCTGCCAAAACCATGATACGGAAGCCAACATTTAGCATATAAAAAGGCGCCGTAGGATGAAAAGTGAGTATCGAGTGTTACAAGTAAAAAATGGGAAATTCTGAGATCGAAAGGTGGTAGATAATCCACGATGGATGGGACCTCGGAATGAAAAATCCGAATTCACTTTGCGCATCTGCACAGTGAATAACGAAGCTGACATACCAAATATCATGGCCGTCGAAAAATGGTATTGAAGGTGAAAAAGTTTTTCGAGTTACAAGAAACGTGACGGACGGACGTACGGACGTACGGACGGACGGACACCCGTGACGAAAACAATATACCCATTTTTTTTTTACAAAAAAGTGGGTATAAAAAACAATATACCCATTTTTTTTTTTACAAAAAAGTGGGTATAAAAAACAATATACCCATATTTTTTTTTACAAAAAAGTGGGTATAAAAAACAATATACCCATTTTTTTTTTTACAAAAAAAGTGGGTATAAAAATACGGACAGGATTGTTTTATTAGTGTTATTATTTAATATTTTTTTGTAAAATCTCTGTTACCAATTGTGTAAATGAATAGCGTTATTAACAATAGCGAATTGTTTTACTGGCAGGAATAAATTTCACGAAACACATTCAAAAGGTATACCCAGTTCAAGTGTATTTTTCCCGCCCAAAAATGATGTTTACGACATTTGAAAGTCAAAGTCATTTGGAAAAGGTTTGGTGTATAGCGTCACTAAAGTAGGTGTATGATGTCATTGATATGGGTGTACCTCATAGCCGCATGTGCCACATTCGCGGGAAATAACGTGAAAACGGCTAAATAGGCCAAAAATAATGAAAATGACACTACTACCTACACGTTACATCAATGGATGTCCGTATGGATTGCCCCTAAGCATGCTTGGTATCAGATCACTATAGCTATAGCCTATTTCATCAAAATTGCAAAATATACTTATCTAGAAAAGTATACTTTGAAGGAGTAATCATTTATTTTTCCCGAAATGCATTATGTCATATAGAACTAACGACTGCATAAATTTGATGATTAAAAGTATGCAGAATTATTATACTGAATTTATATCATTATCACAGCCAAAATGTAATAAATTCAGTATAATAAAAATTAATAAATTTATTCTTAAATTGAAAATTTCTTCCTAAAAGTATTCTTTGCTAGATAAGTATACTTTGCAATGCTGGTGTGATACGCTACAGGGCACTGTCTTCCAGCACAGAAAGTTTTTATTATATAATATGTTCAGTCCCCCCCCCCCCCCCCCACACACCACATACAGATGGAAAACACAAATCAATCAATAAATCATCAACGGTTGAACTAAAATCTATATCTGTAGCCTATTTCACCAACATTGCAAAGTATACTTATGTAGCAAAGTATACTTTGAGGGAGACATTTTCACTTGAAGAATACATTTATTAATTTTTTTTATACTGAATTTATTACATTATCACAGCCATTTGGCTGTGATAATGTAATACATTCAGTATAATAAGTATGCATACTTTTAATCATCAAATGTATGCAGTGGTTAGTTATATATGAAATAATGCATTTCGGGGAAAATAAATGATTTCTCCCTCAAAGTATACTTTGCTAGAAAAGTATACTTTGTAATTTTGATGAAATCGGCTTCTGACAATACATATAGCTGTTGACAGGCCGTTAAACACCATTAAATTAACCCTTAGACCGTTATCTTAATTGTTTTGTCGTCTGTTGTTTATTTTCTATTGTTCCATTTTTATCATCAAAAACATGCTTTGACAGCACTTTAGAATAATTTACAACATGCTTTGACAGCATTTCAGAATCATTTCCAATGGAAATGGATCTGAAGTGCTGTCAAAACATGTTTTTATTGAGAAATAAGGACTAACTTATCAGGAGCTACACTGGCCAAACACTCAATTGCCTCCCGAATATCGTGGTAGGTCAATTAAACACAATGTTTCATGTACGTTTACTGATGATAAATTCAATGGACCCAATTGTGTGGCATATTCCGTCTGTTTCACCAAATCGTGCCTGTGTTTTCGACCGAAAATAAACATATCTAAATAAAAAGGCCATTAGCATTTTGCGGTATTTCAATCAGCCGATGGTTATACATCAGTCTATCGGACAGTTCCGCTCCTCGGTGGTGTTTATCTGTCAACTGTCCTCGAATTGACAAATCAATTCACTTCAAACCAGCTCTTGAGAAAAACATGGAGCCCGTTTCACTAAATTTCGTACAATAAAAATGTTCATACGAAGATTTCTATGAATTTGCTTCACTCATCAATAATGTGATTCTTTAATGCTTCAACCTATATACAGCGACCATTAACCCTTAGCCTGCTGAATGAAATGTTGTCGTCTGCTGTTTTTGTTTTATTTTCGATTTTGCTCATCAAAAACATGCTTTGACAGCACTTTAGAATCATTTCCATTGGAAATGATTCTCAGGTACTGTCAAACCATGTTTTTATTGAGAAACAGGGCAACAAATAAAGCAACAGCAGACGACAGTTTTCGCGATCAGCAGGCTAAGGGTTAAGTCTGAACCATTGCACCAAAGATTTCTCTTAATCGGCTAGTAATACCAATGCTCCTGTCAACTTTAGTTTTGCACTTACAAACTTCTTAGTCGTATGAAGTTTAGTGAAACGGGCCCATGGTCTGGAAGCACTTTAGATAGAGAGTCATTTCCAGTGGAAATGATTCTAAGGTGCTGCCAAACCATGTTTTTTCTTGAGAAAAAAAAGACAAAATATGAAACAACTGTTGACGATAATTTTAACTGCTTTCTAACGGTGAAAGGTAGTTCCTATGGATTGAGTCAAGTTGTTCCTTTGGCCGAACACATCCAGATTATTATCTCCTCACCGATAGACATGAGGAATAGCTTTAGTCATTGTATGTATATTGCTTATATTGTTTATTTTGCGATACCACCTTAAACGCTATCTTAATTTTTTGCCGTCTGCTGTTTATTTTCTATTTTCCATTTTTATCACCAAAAACATGCTTTGACGGCACTTTAGAATAATTTACAACATGCTTTGACAGCACTTCAGAATCATTTCCATTGGAAATGATTCTGAAGTGCTGATTCTGAAGTGCTGTCGAAACATGTTTTTATTGAGAAATAAGGCAATATATAAAAGCAACAGCAGACGACAATTGTTGTATGTACCAGACTAAGGACTAATCCTATCTGAATTCCCATAGTCAATTGGTCACTGAATTGCCATGTCCATCTTGCATTTAGCAATGAGACATGCCATGTGATTTTGTACCTTCGGACATCTCCGTAATTTCATGAAATACGTTTACAAAATGTCCGTAAATGGCGTCAAAAGTTGACCAAAATTATATTCCGCACGTACTCAACTTTTGACTTTATTTATTAAAAATATTGTAAATCTTGTAAACGTATGTAATGAAATTACGCAGATGTCCGACGGTACAAAAAAATCACATGGCATGTTTCAAATGTGTTAAAGTTGTTTTCTATCCACCTCATTTATTATCCAATATGCTCCCGCCCCCACCACCCCACCCACACACACAACATCAATGTTATAATGCCCAAGGTGGGGGTCACTTATTATTGTTCACTTTGGTTATGTTCACTTTGGTTATGTTCACTTTGCGAACGAGGCTGCCACCAGGGGGCCGTTTCACTAAACATCGTACGACTAAAATGTTCGTAAGTGTAACATTATGATAGTCTGTAAATTTCACATCAACAATGTTTTCTTATAAACAATTATTGGATTTACATTTATTGAGCATAGGCTGCATATGCAGCCTATGCTCAATAAATATAAATCCATCAATTGAACTTTACAGACGATCCTAAATTTGCACTTGCGAACATTTTAGTCGTAGGAAGTTTAGTGAAACGGGCCCCAGGTCGGGGATTTGCTTCAAGTAACATTACCATTTCTTGTTTTTTATGGATTTCACTTTTGCATACTCACTCGGCTTGCATTGGTGTAATGATTCCAAAAACCTGTTTCATTTTCAAGTGATTGCCCTGTAGCATAGAAAAGTGTTGTCCATTTTAAAAACAGAGCTCCAGATAAGCTGCGTATTTGCTTAAATACCCAGTTACAATTGCCAAAAACCCAAAAATCAGAAGTAGCGAGTATCAAAAAGCAATACAATTTTTGTCGCGCCCGCTTGCGGAAAGCGCTATATAGTCGGCACTTTGGCGTACGTACGTGTGTCCGGTTAAAGTTTTTGGTTAACTTGTTTGGTTAAGTTTTTTGGTTCTTTGGTTAAAGTTTTTGGTTAAGTTTTTTGGTTAAGTTTTTTGGTTAAAGTTTTTGGTTAAGTTTTTTGGTTAAAGTTTTTCGTTATACTATATCTCTGCAACTGCTTTGCCCATTACCTTGAAACTTCACATGGGTGTTTATAATCATCTATATTTTCATTCTACCCCCCTCCCGTGCGGCCCCTGTGCCCAATGTCAAGGTCAAATTACTTTGAAGTTTTTGGTTAAGTTCTTTGGTTAAAGTGTTTGGTTAAGTTCTTTGGTTAAATTTTTTGTTTTTGGTTAAGTTTTTTGGTTAAAGTTTTTTTGTTTTTTGTTAAAGTTTTTGGTTAAGTTTTTTGGTTAATTTTTTGGTTAAGTTGTTATTAACTTATCTCTGCAACTGCTTTGCCCCTTACCTTGAAATTCACATGGGTTTTTCACATCTATTTTCATTCTACCCCCCCTCCCGTGCGGCCCCTGTGCCCAATGTCAAGGTCTTAATTACTTTGAATTTTTGGTTAATTTTTTGGTTAAAGTTTTTGGTTAAGTTTTTTGGTTAAGTTTTTTGGTTAAAGTTTTTTGTTATACTATATCTCTGCAACTGCTTTGCCCATTACCTTGAAACTTCACATGGGTGTTTATCATCATCTATATTTTCATTCTACCCCACTCCCATGTGGCCCCTGTGCCCAATGTCAAGGTCAAATTACTTTGAAGTTTTTGGTTAAGTTTTTGTCGCGTCCGCTTGCGGAAAGCGCGATATAGTCGGCACTTTGGAGTACGTACGTACGTACGTGTGTCCGGTTAAAGATTTTGGTTAAGTTGTTTGGTTAAGTTTTTTGGTTAAAGTTTTTGGTTGACTTCTTTGGTTAAAGTTTTTTGGTTAAGTTTTTTGGTTAAGTTTTTTGGTTAAAGTTTTTCGTTATACTATATCTCTGCAACTGCTTTGCCCATTACCTTGAAACTTCACATGGGTGTTTATCATCATCTATATTTTCATTCTACCCCCCTTCCGTGCGGCCCCTGTGCCCAATGTCAAGGTTAAATTACTTTGAAGTTTTTGGTTAAGTTTTTTGGTTAAAGTTTTTGGTTAAGTTTTTTGGTTAAGTTTTTCGGTATACTATATCTTTTTGTTTAGTGTCCATGCCTCGCCACAAGGCGCGACATGCAGGCCGCGGCCATCTAGTATTGTACCTTTATAATGCTGCAGAAAACAATAAACTGACCACAAAGATAGCATATTTTCTTATTTTTCCATGAAAACACATCTTGGTATTTCATTAGAATTGTCTCCAAGGAGACAATTCTAATGAAATGCCAAGACATGTTTCATTTAGAAGAAATCTATTCAATAATTGCTGTCTGTTGATGTGTAAACAGTAGTGTGATTTCATTTTACCCAATTAAATTTTGAAATACCCAATTGCTTAATAAATGATGGAGCGACAATACTCAATTACTAATTCCTTATCTGGAGCCCTGTAAAATAATACAGCGTTTGCTGGGAAACAAATCATGCTTATTACATTATAGTTGTTAAAGTACTTACATTACTTTCCACAAATAGAAAATTAACTAGAAATACACAGAAGTCTATGGGAACTTATGTCACTGTTGGTGCAGTAGTACCCTAACCCTAACCCAAACAGAAAGTTTAAACTTTATTTTAACCCTTGGACCGCTACTCACAACAATTGTCGTCTGCTGTTGCTTTTATATCTTTCCTTATTTCTTGTAAAAAACATGGTTTGACAGCACTTCAGAATCATTTCCAATGGAAATGATTCTGAAGTGCTGTCAAAGCATGTTGTAAAGTATTCTAAAGCGCTGTCAAAGCATGTTTTTGATGATTAAAATGGAAAAAAAAATAAACAACAGACGACAAAAAAAATAAGGTAGCGGTGTAAGGGTTACCGGTAATACAATGATTAGAAACAAGTGCTTTCCTTGACACTGAAGGAGGTGTAACAGTGGTTTTTAATCTGCTAGGAAACTGTAGCCTATTTCACCAACATTGAAAAGTATACTTATCTAGCAAAGTATACTTTGAGGGAGAAATTTTACATTTAAGGATAAATTTATTAATTTTTATTATACTGACTTTATTACATTATCATAAATTCAGCATAATAGTTCTGCATACTTTTAATCATCAAATATATGCAGTTGTTAGTTATATATGAAATAATGCATTTCCGGAAAAATAAATGATTACTCCATCAAAGTATACTTTGCTAGATATATAACAAGCAATATAGAGCTTCATGAGCTACACTAGTCGCAAATACGAAAAGCCCCATTTCTCCAGTCACAGCCACATATATTATAGATGGGTGTTTATGTATCAATAATTCCAGCACAAAAATATTTACACAATTCCCTAACATTTGATTGGTCCGTAGCAAGTCACTGTCCAAAATTTATATCCCAGTAAACTCCCATGCCAAACTACTTTCTGTAACCGTCAGGCGCAGTTAAAATAATTCTTAAGAAAACGGAAAATAAACACATTTTCATGATGAATTTATTTCAAATGCTGGAATTATAAGGAATAAATGGCCTTTTTGTTGAATTTATCGGGGATATAAACTTTGAAAAGTCGCGGGAATACTGGACGAGGCCTTAAAAATTACAATTTTCGAAAAAAAAAAACCTTTGTAAATTGTAATTTTGTATCGCTTCGTCCAGTATTCCCGCGACTTTTGCAAGTTTACAGTGCAGTCTCCGTTTTTGTTCCACCGTAGACAACACTTGCAAACTCCACGCGAACGCAACGCGAACGCAACGGTTTGCTGTAGCGTTGTATACGTTGTTTAAACGTATAATATGGTTCGTACACGTGTAATACACATTGTTAAACCGTTTAGTTTAAAAGCGTTGTATACGTTGTTTAAACGTATAATACGGTTCGTACACGTGTAATACACATTGTCAAACCGTTTAGTTTAAAAGCGTATACGTCGTTTAAACGTATAATACGGTTCGTACACGTGTAATACACATTGTCAAACCGTTTAGTTTTACAGCGTGTAATACGTTTAGCTTCAAGGCGTATAACACGCTTTGGCGTATACATATGTAGCGAGGTGAAAGAGTTGAAACGTGTACAACGCTTTACCTGGAAGCATGTACGTAGCTATATGAAAGCGTTGAAACGTGTACAACGGTTACACGTTTTAACGCGAATACCTGTTCGGCCCCGATCGCTTCGAGGCGTCCTTGTTTCTTCCCTTTTAAAATACCGCGAATACATACCCTCAGATTGAGTTCAAAGTACATCGGCGGTGTGATTTAGCACTTCAATTGATCCCTAATCCCTGATGCCTAATGAGTCACGCTTTTAACACGACAGATGTACCTTGTCATTTATCAAAATGTTTGCGAATTGTAGATCACGTGAGCCGGCTCATCAGGATCTGTGGCATTCCTACGTACATGTACATTTTATATACACAAAAATGACCCCTAATACAGCGTAATGTAACAGTTCCTAACTTAATATGGAATAGCCCGGGCTGATAGTCCGTGTCAGTTACTTGGGGTTAAATATTACGAACACAGATAAACACAGTGCATGGTTTCTTTATTTTATTTTAAAATCATCAGAAATGGCGAGTCTAGGAACTCTCGTATCTTTACGCTGAAGCCAGTCTATTTCAGTCACTAATCCGCTATACACCTGTCCCACGCGTGTGTTAAGATAATCGATATTTGGCGAAACTGAATACACAGCGAGCTGCACACTGGTTTAACACGGATATGGCCCGCAGATATGTGTCATAAATAACTTGGTGGTCAAAACCGGTAAATTTAGAAGGTTTATAGCGAAATAGCAGCCGACTGGCAATATTTCTCGGACCGATTTTTAAGACTAGTTTTCAAATCTCAATCAGTCGGTCCAGAACCGCAAAACTGAACATTTTAGAAGCCCTGCAGTGAGTCTAGCATATATGACCCAAAATCCGCACCTTTGGGTTAGGGTTAGGGTTACTATATAGTGGTTAAAAATGGACATCTATGTGCACAGGTGCGGATTTTGGGACCTATCTAATGTATATATACACACACGAAGAACGATCTGAGCATGCGCATTCTATGCGATACACGGTTGGCATACCAAAACGCGTAATGCGTTAAAACCCGTGGAAACGTGTTATACGTATAACACGGTTTCATCTGTACGGTGCTGTGTACATGTAGAAGCGTGTAACCATTTGTCAAAGAAAGCGTTAAATCGTTTAAACGGTTTACCTTAGCGTTGTATACGTTTACAACCGTTGTATACGTTTACAACCGTTGTACACGGATTACACGCTTTTGAAACTCAATGCGTTGAACACGGTTTGTTCGACATTCGCGCATGCGTAAGATTGGGGAAACGCAACGCATGGCCGAAAACGTAATACACGTAGACGACACACGGTTTGAAACGCAACTAACGGAAACTCCACGGATACGCAACGCACAACACTTTGTACACGTATAAACCCGGAACATTTTTGACAGAAACAACTGTATACCCCGATAAATTCCACAAAAAGGCCATTCATTCCTATAGTATCCTTTTATCCAGAACCATTAAATCGGTCAATCACGACTGGAAGTGGCTGTCATCTCGTCTAAATTAATGTTCATATTTTATTTACTGTATTTCTCTGTATTAACATGTTTTAGCATGACTTTGTATTGTAATGTGCCACAACACATGTGTCGGACAACACAGTTTGTTTTATACCATGTCTGTGGTATTTCTGTGATATCTAGACTTTTTACACAATTCCCTAACATTTGATTGGCCCTTAGCAAGTCTCTGTACAAAATTTATATCCCAGTAAACTCCCACGCCGAACTACTTTCCATAACCGTGAGGCGCAGTTAAAATAATTCTTAAGAAAACGGAAAATAAACACATTTTCTTGATGAATTTATTTCAAATGCTTGAACAATAAGGAATGAATAGCCTTTTTGTTGGAATTTATCGGGGATAAAAACTTGGAAAAGTCGCGGGAATACTGGACTAGGCCTTCCGGCCTTCGTCCAGTAATTCCCGCGACTTTTCCAAGTTTTATAAGGAAATGAATTAGCCTTTTTGTTGGAATTTATCAGGGATAAAAACTTGGAAAAGTCGCGGGAATACTGGACTAGGCCTTCCGGCCTTCGTCCAGTATTCCCGCGACTTTTCCAAGTTTATAAGGAATGAATAGCCTTTTTGTTGGAATTTATCGGGGATAAAAACTTGGAAAAGTCGCGGGAATACTGGACTAGGCCTTCCGGCCTTCGTCCAGTATTCCCGCGACTTTTCCAAGTTTATACCCCGATAAATTCCACAAAAAGGCCATTCATTCCTATACAAATTGTTGCCGTAGTTGCTGAGATATTAGCCTTTCACCCCTAATTAACTGCCACAGACTGGTTCATGCTATTGTTTGGACTAGTTCATTGATCATGTTTTAAATGTTTTTATATACACGTACTAACAAATACTGTAGATCTTGATGAGACGGCTCGTCACGAGACGGCTCATCGGGACCTACAGTATTTTAAATGTTGGCTTTATGGTTCCAAAATAGCAGGCGCTCTTGATGTACCTTACTTACCCTGAATGTGATTGTGCACTTTTACATTTTTTAGCTCACCAAAGCGAAGCTCATGTGAGCTATTGATACCGCAATGTGTCCGTCGTCCGTTGTCCATCCGTGAACATTTTCAAACGTCTTCTCCTCGGTAACCATTGGGCCTATAGTCACCAAACTTCATGGTCATGGTCCTTAGGTAGGGGGATTACAAAATTGTTAAAATGACATCATTACGTAATCCAAGATGGCCACCGTCTAAAAATAGCACAAATTCTTAAAAAATCTTCTCAAGAACCACCAACCGGATTTCAACAAACCTTGGTAGGAATGATCGATGTACAATGCTCTTTCAAAGTTGTTAAAATGGTGACCCCAGGGTCAAAAATGGGCGTGGTCCGTGGGGTCAAATTGGGGTCAAATTTTACTTTTGACTGAATATGGTCATGTCATATATCAAATGGAAGGTATCAACGAGGCGATCACTCTGATGCATTTTTTGTCGAAATCAGATGGTTATGTCATCCAAGATGGCCACCGAAATGTCAAAAGGTCGTTCTTTTATTAGAGATTTCAAAATTCTTCTTCACATGAACCACTTGGCCCATAGTAGCCAAACTTAAAAGTTATGGTCCATGGGTGAAGCCTTTTCAGATTTGCTAAAATGGAGGTCATCGCTAATCCAAGATGGCCGCCGTCTAAAAATAGCATAAATTTTTAAAAAATCTTCTCATGAACCGCCAGCCAAAACTTGGTAGGAATGATCGATCTACAATGCTCTTTCAAAGTTGTTAAAATGGTGACCCCGGGGTCAAAAATGGGCATGGCCCGTGTTGTCAAATTGGGGTCAAATTCTATTTTTGACCGAATATGGTCATGTCTCTATCAAATCGAAGGTATCAAAGAGGCGATCACTCTGGTACATATTTTGTCGAAATTGGATGGTCATGTCATCCAAGATGGCCGCCAAAAGGTCAAAAGGTCGTTCTTTTAATAAAGATTTTAAACGTCTTGTTCTCGTGAACCGCTTGGCTGATATTGGCCAAACTTCACAGTAATGGTTATTGGGTCAAGCCTTTTTATTAGCTCACCTGAGCGAAGCTCATGTGAGCTATTGTTACCGCAATGTGTCCGTCGTTCGTCGTCCATCGTCCGTCGTCGTCCGTGAACATTTTCAAACGTCTTCTCCTCGGTAACCATTGGGTCTATAGTCACCAAACTTCATGGTCATGGTCCTTAGGTAGGGGGATTACAAAATTGTTAAAATGACGTCGTTACATAATCCAAGATGGCCGCTGTCTAAAAATAGCACAAATTCTTAAAAAATCTTCTTCTCAAGAACCGCCAACCGGATTTCGACAAAACTTGGTAGGAATGATCGATGTACATTGCTCTTTGAAAGTTGTTAAAATGGTGACCATGGGGTCAAAAATGGGCGTGGCCCGTGGGGTCAAATTGGGGTCAAATTTTATTTTTGACTGAATATGGTCATGTCATATATCAAATTGAAGGTATCAATGAGGCGATCACTCTGGTGCAATATTTGTCGGAATCGGATGATTATGTCATCCATGATGGCCACCAAAAGGTCCATTTATTCAAGATTTTTAACGTTTTTTTCTTAGGAACCACATGGCCGATGCTGGGTGAAGCATTTTCAGATTTTGTAAAATGAGTCATCGCTTAATCCAAGATGACCGCCATCTAAAAATAGCACAATTTTTTTAAAACACATGAACTCAATGTCACGTTCTCCTCTGGTGTTCATGGAGTCAGGTGAGCGAATTAGGGCCATCATGGCCCTCTTGTTTTTGTTTAAATGGTGGTCATCGCGAAATCAAAGATGGCCGCTGTTGAAAAGTAGGTCAAATTCTTACAAAATCTTCTCGCGAACTGCAAGGCCGATTTTTACGAATCTTGGTATGAATGATCGATAGTTAACGCTGGTTCAGATTCCTTCAAATGGTAGACCCCGGGTCAGAAATGGGCATGGCAGGAGGGGTCAAATGTCACATTTGACCGAATATGGTCATGTCATATATTAAATCGAAGGTATCGACGAGACGGTCACTCTGGAGCTTTTTTTAGCTCACCTGAGCGAAGCTCATGTGAGCTATTGTTACCGCAATGTCCGTCCGTCGTCGTCGTCGTCCGTGAACATTTTCAAAGGTCTTCTCCTCCGTAACCATTGGGCCTATAGTTACCAAACTTCATGGTCATGGTCCTTAGGTAGGGGGATTACAAAATTGTTAAAATTACGTCATTACGTAATCCAGGATGGCCGCCGTCTAAAAATAGCACAAATTCTTCAAAAATCTTCTCAAGAACCACCAACCGGATTTCAACAAAACTTGGTAGGAATGATCGATGTACAATGCTCTTTCAAAGTTGTTAAAATGGTCACCCCAGGGTAAAAAATTGGCATGGCCCGTGGGGTCAAATTGGGGTCAAATTTTATTTTTGACTGAATATGGTCATGTCTTATATCAACTCGAAGGTATCAACGAGGCGATCACTCTGGTGCATTTTTTGTCGAAATCGGATGGTTATTTCATCCAAGATGGCCACTGAAAGGTCAAAAGGTTGTTCTTTTATTAGAGATTTCAAAATTCTTCTTCACATGAATCGCTTGGCCCATGGTAGCCAAACTTAAAAGTTATGGTCCATGGGTGAAGCCTTTTCAGATTTGTTAAAATGGGAGGTCATCGCTAATCCAAGATGGCCGCCGTCTAAAAATAGCATAAATTCTTAAAAAATCTTCTTCTCATGAACCACCTGCTGGATTTCGACGAAACTTGGTAGGAATGATCGATGTACAATGCTCTTTCAAAGTTGTTAAAATAGTGACCCCGGGGTCAAAAATGGGTGTGGCCCGTGGGGTCAAATTGGGGTCAAATTTTATTTTTGACCGAATATGGTCATTTCTATATCAAATCGAAGGTATCAAAGAGGCGATCGCTTTGGTACATTTTTTTGTCAGAATTGGATGGTCATGTCATCCAAGATGGCCGCCAAAAGGTCAAAAGGTTGTTCTTTTATTAGAGATTTCAAAATTCTTCTTCACACGAACCGCTTGGCCCATGGTGGCCAAACTTCACAGTTATGGTCCATGAGTGAAGCCTTTTCATATTTGTTAAAAATGAGGGCGTCGCTAATCCAAGATGGCCACCGTCTAAAAATAGCACAAATTGTTAAAAAATCTTCTTCTCACGAACCGCCAGCCGGATTTCGACGAAACTTGGTAGGAATGATTGATGTTCAATGCTCTTTCAAAGTTGTTAAAATGGTGACCCCGGGGTCAAAAATGGGCGTGGCCCGTGGGATCAAATTGGGGTCAAATTCTATTTTTGACCGAATATGGTAATGTCTATATCAAATCGAAGGTATGAAAGAGGCGATCGCTCTGGTATATTTTTTGTCGAAATTGGATGGTCATGTCATCCAAGATGGCCGCCGAAAGGACAAAAGGTCGTTCTTTTATTAGAGATTTCAAATGTCTTTATCATACAAACTGCTTGGCCATTGGTGGCCAAACTTCGCAGTTATGGTTCATTGGTAAAGCCTCTTCAGTTTTGTTAAAATGGCGGTCGTCGTTAATTCAAGATGGCCACCGTCTAAAACTAGCATAAATTCTTAAAAAATCTTCTCACGAACCACCAGACCGATTTCGACAAAACTTGACAGGAATGATCGATATACGATGCTTTTTCAAAGCTGTTAAAATGGTGACCTCTGGGTCAAAATGGGCATGGCCCGTGGGGTCAAATTTGGGGTTAACTTTTTTACGGAATATGGTTATATAATATATAAAATCTAAGGATTGCAATAAAAAGTAGGCTGGAAGCATCCTGTTGTGGTCTCCAAACCTCTCAAAGTTATGTAAGATATATCTGTACATATCGCGAGACAACTCCTACCCTGGTGACTTCTCAAGTTTGTCGCATTGACATGTGTGCCTGTCATGGGCTTATTTGATGTATATGTAGTGACAACTTTAAATACCAGTATATGCTTGATGTTTGTGAAATTGCACAGGTGAGCGATATAGGGCCATCATGGCCCTCTTGTTTTATTAACACTTTCACCCCTAAGTAATTGGAATGGATTTTGATATGTTAATTTTGCAACCAATCCATTCATCATAAACTAATTTTCAGACTAGTCCATTGATGATAACAGGGTGTTTTTGTTCTCAAAAATATAAAA
Organism: Conchocele bisecta; assembly: GCA_029237695.1. Lineage (NCBI taxonomy): Eukaryota > Metazoa > Mollusca > Bivalvia > Lucinida > Thyasiridae > Conchocele > Conchocele bisecta. Next base: position 52,991,858 of record CM055266.1, read on the forward strand.
ATTACTTGCAAAAAGTTTAGATCCGGATGAGCCGGCTCGTCATGAGCCGGCTGATCAGGATCTACACTTTTTGCGAATACCGCTATACAGGCCTGTGGTGTTAATACAATATATAGATAGAACCGTTCCAATATAGCAGGGGCTTGTGACATACTTCGCTTACCCTGAATGTGATCGTGCACTTTTATATTTTTATTAACCATTGGATGTGATTGTATTGACCGTATTGACTGTTAAGTGATATGTACCTTAGGACAGTGGCTTCATTTTACAAGTGGCGCTTGTTGAGACGGTTTTATGGGAAATTAATGCCAACCCACATAATGTGGAACTTCCATTCCAGAATTGACGACGTTTTCGGGTCAAGTTGTGTCATATTTAATTCCAATTCTGTTTGCCTCCTTGTCTACAGGGAATTTGTATAGATCTTCTGGGTTACAACACTTGACATCCAATCTGGAGGTTGTGGGTTCAAACCTCTCCTTAGCCGTCAAAAAATACTTTCATTTTGTGTGGTTGGTCGTGCGAACGCGATGGCGTAAATTAAGGGTAGGGTTCCTCCTTATAGGAATCACGATTTGCCTGGTTTGGCCCTCAGGTACGTTTTTAGCTCGACTATTCGAAGAATAGTTAGAGCTTATGTTGTCACCCCGGCGTCGGCGTCAGCGTCGGCGTCAGCGTCGGCGTCACGCCTTGGTTAAGGTTTTTGGTCAAGCTTGTATATGCAATGCTACTGGTCCTACACCAAACATGCTTGGACAACTTCATGTCCTAGTCATGTACATCAACAACCCCTGACCTATATTTGACCTTGACCTACATTTAACCTTGAATTACTTAGTTAATTCCCCTTGGTTAAGGTTTTTAGTCAACCTTGGTTAAGGTTTTTAGTCAAGCTTGTAGATGGAATACGATTCTGCATACAAACACCATACTTGGATACATTTTTCTCATAGGGATGTACATCAATAACCCCTGACCTATATTTTACCTTCACCTACATTTAACCTTGAATTACTTACTTATTTCCACTTGGTTAAGGTTTGTACTCAAACTTGGTTAATGTTTATAGTCAAGCTTGTATATGAAATACTCCTGTGCCTACAGCAACCTAGTGATGTACATCAACAACCCCTGACCTATATTTCACCTTGACCTACATTTAACCTTGAATTACTTACTTAATTCCCCTTGGTTAAGGTTTTTAGTCAACCTTGGTTAATGTTTTTAGTCAAGCTTGTAGATAGAATACTATTGTGCATACATACACCATACTTGGATGTACATCAATAACCCCTGATCTATATTTGACCTTGACCTACATTTGCTCTCGAATTACTTAGTTAATTCCCCTTGGTTAAGGTTTTTAGTCAAGCTTGTATATGGAATACTCCTGGGCCTACAGCAACCATACTTGGAAAACTTCATCTCCTAGTGATGTACATCAATAACCCCTGACCTATATCTGACATTGACCTACATTTAACCTTGAATTACTTACTTAATTTCCCTTGGTTGAGGTTTTTAGTCAACCTTGGTTATGCAGGCCGCGGCTACCTTGTTTGTCAAGCTATGTGTACATCGACAACCCTCGTAGTCGAGCTATGTTGTTCTCCTACAGCTCTTGTTTCTTTAGGTCTTTTGTTACCTGGGAGTTGAATTGGGTTATTTCCCATTATAAAAGTAGTAAGATTATTACTGATCCTACTGCTTTTGGGAGGGTGATTCTGGTGTGGCGAGGACCTGGCATCAGATCAGGATTATTCTGATTTCACGGCCGAATAAATAGATTTTCTATTGTAAATATTCAGTTCTGATTTAGGATTTTCCCCCCATTTGTACAGGTCATATATGGGATTTAGTACTAAACCCTTTGACCTGGCCTTAAATGACCTTAGCTGTGGATAGGCCATAAAACCTCAACAAACAAACCCCCTGGATGAGACTTGAAACTGATGTCCCGTCCCTAAATAAACTTAGCTGGGTCGTTAAACCCATTCACTTTTACTTTCTCCTGGGAGAGTGTGCATGCTACTTATGTGGCTGTGACTGGAGAAATGGGGCTTATGGGATTTTTAGCTCCCCTGAGCTTTTTGTGCGTCCGCCCGCCGTCCGTCAACACTTTCAAACATGATCTTCGCATGAACCGCTGGGCCAATGTTTGTCAAACTTCACAGAGATGATCTATGGGTGGGGGCACATCAGATTTGTAAAATTGGAGGTTGTCGCATAATCCAAGATGGCCGCCGTGAAAAAGTATTCCAAATTCTTAAAAAGTCTTTTCACGAACCGCCAGGCCAATTTTAACGAAACTTGGCAAGAATGATCGATCACCAATGCTGTTTCAGATTTGTTAAAATCTTGGGTCTTATTCCAAAAAATAGTTCCAACAGCTTGATCGCCTTTTCAGTGTGATAAATGTTTTGTTTGCTTTTTTGTGCTAAATTTCTGTTATTGCAAATGTTTCCGTAGTCTAAGGGTGCGGCGATTAACCGCCATACTCGATTATTCACGATTCATAACTCCATGGTTCGGTGCACGAATACAATATTTGTGTTCGGTTTCAATTCTCAGAATAGAAATCTATTTATCATTTTGGGTTTTCCAAAAATCTATTTTTAACTCAGCGTTCATTCGGCAGATCTCAGCTGCAGAAAAGACTGGTTTAATTTTATCGCTAGACTGGTTCTCTATTGTATTGTTTCGCCGGGCTACTGTTGACCGTGATATGTAGGCTATCATATCGTGATAAGGGTGTATTGTGTCAGCCCTACCGCATACTATAAACTATAGTCTTGTCATATTGTAGTGATAGTTTTCTCCCCCTTACCAATTTGGCCCAGAACGAGCACTCAAGACGGTCAGGTAGTTAGAGTTACTTCCCCTGGTCGGGTGTTGCTAGTGAAATTCAGACTTCCGGTTCAGTTCCAGCTTGAGGTTGAGCGTTTTTCTTTTTGTGATTGTTCGTTTATTTGAGTACTGTTAGGTAGTTCACGACATCATGTCGTTTGTCTATAGAGGACATCTTGTTGGAGATGGACAAACCGCATCAGATATGCAGTACTGTCATGATCTGGTCAGTTTTTGTAAGGTTTCTGAAAACTCTATTTGTCAACCACATACTGCGAAGAATTTCAGGACGTTCAGTCCTTATATTCAATAACTTGTGAACCGCTTCACTACTTTTGATGATATTTGGCCACAATGTGTGTCCAGGGATGGTGCTTTATTTTGCATACGACCCACGTCCGACTACCCAAGGTCAAGGTCACTGAGGACTTGTGTTCACCTTGTTTGTAAGTCTTTGTAAGGGATTATTTTTTTATTTTCAAGGCTTTGTAATAATGATACCCTTGTTTTAATTTATTGTACCTTCTATTTTCTTGATGGACTTACGTTTGTGGTAATATCAGCGCTCTTGTGTTACTATCATTTATAAGGCCATGAAAAAATATTTTGATTCTCGAAACACATAGCTTTCAGAAAGTGACGCACGAGGAAAGATTTTTAAAATATTTTTTTTATTATTGTGAATTCTGTCAAGTCGCCAGATGCATATTGCGTGTCAATTTAACATGAAGTTTCCATATATGGTTAATAAAGTTACTATAGCCTTTTTAGATCTGAAAAATTACCAGATTTTTGTCAATCATGATTGGATTTAACATAATTTTGTTTATTACTCCATGAAGGTATATGTTGTTACCACTCGTTTGAACCATCTCATCGAGACGGTTCAAACGAGTGGTAATAACATATACTTTTGAAATTAAATAAAGATTTCTCATAAAAGTTTCATACTACTATAATTGTATCCCGTCTTTAATGGGTTAAGACAGAGATTATATTTGCTAAAATCACTGCATTTAGTGTTACACTTTTCCGTTCGTCCCGTCCGTCCCGTCCGTCCCGTCCGTCCGTCCGTGTGGCTAAAAATCGTTTTATGTGGCTAATATTTAACATGTGATAAGCCACATAAGTATAGTACTGTAAGAACATCCGTCCGTCCGTCTGTCCGTCCGGGCACACATTAGGGTACTTATGTGGCTAGCCCCACAGGGTTATGGACTTGGTAAAGGATAGGGTTGGTTACAATTAGCCACCTAAAAAATCCTTTTATGTGGCTAAAAATTGTTTTATGTGGCTAATATTTAACATGTGATAAGCCACATAAGTATAGTACTGTAAGAACGTCCGTCCGTCCGTCCGTGTCCGTCCGTCCGTCCGTCCGTCCGTCCGGGCCAACATCGGGGGTTTAGGAGTTAGGGTAAGGGTTAGTAACCTTTGATCTCTTTGATATTGTCGGTGCCTCATAAATTTAGGAGCTAACTCTTTGATATTTAGGAGCTAACCCTTTGATATTTTATATAGCGGTGCCTCATAACTCCCAAATGTTTGAACGTCCGTCCGTCCGTCCGTCCGTCCGGGCCAACATCGGGGGTTTAGGAGTTAGGGTAAGGGTTAGTAACCTTTGATCTCTTTGATATTGTCGGTGCCTCATAAATTTAGGAGCTAACTCTTTGATATTTAGGAGCTAACCCTTTGATCTTTTATATAGCGGTGCCTCATAACTCCCAAATGTTTGAACGTCCGTCCGTCCGTCCGTCCGTCCGTCCGTCCGTCCGTCCGTCCGACGGACAGTCCGTCCGTCCGTCGTCCGTCCGTCCGTCCGTCCGTCCGTCCGTCCGTCCGTCCGTCCGTCCATCCAAAGCCCCGCCCATCCGAAGCCCCGCCGCCCATCCGAAGCCCCGCCGCCCGTCCGTCCGTCACAAAACTTTAACGCTCTGGTAAATGTCTCATAATTTCTTCATCCTTCGACCGATCTGCTTCATATTTCATATACACATTGCTCTAATGGTCCTCTACCGCCCTGTGCAAAATCCACGTTCGTCCTGCCCCCGCCAAGCCCAGGGTCAAGGACACATACTTAGTGCTTCAAAAACTTTAACGCTCAGGTAAATATCTTATAGTTTCTGTTCCCTTTCACGGATCAGCTTCATACTTCATATACGCATTGCTCTAATGGTCCTCTACTGTCCTGTGCCAAATCCACGTTCGTCCTGCCCCCGCCAAGCCCAGGGTCAAGGTCACATACTTGGTGCTTCAAAAATTTTTAACTCTCAGGTGAAAAAAAATTTGACTTGGAATTTGGCCTCATTTATTATCAAAGCGATATGTGGGGCATCCGTGTTCTATGAACACATTTTCTAGTTTTTAGCTCACCTGAGCGAAGCTCATGTGAGCTATTGTTACCGCAATGTGTCCTCCGTCGTCCGTCGTCGTCCGTCGTCGTCCGTGAACATTTTCAAACGTCTTCTCCTCGGTAACCATTGGGCCTATAGTCACCAAACTTCATGGTCATGAGTAGTCATTACGTACTCCAAGATGGCCGCTGTCTAAAAACAGCACAAATTTTTAAAAAATCATCTTCTCAAGAACCGCCAACCGGATTTCAACAAAACTTGGTAGGAATGATCGATGTACAATGCTCTTTCAAAGTTGTTAAAATGATGACCCCGGGGTCAAAAATGGGTGTGGCCTGTGGGGTCAAATAAGGGTCAAATTTTATTTTTGACTGAATATGGTCATGTCGTATATCAAATTGAAGGTATCAACGAGGCGATCACTCTGGTGCATTTTTTGTCGAAATCGGATGGTTATGTCATCCAAGATGTTTGCTTTTTGCAGCTCAATTTAGTAAATTTTCAACTAACACTGTTTGCTTTTTGCAGCTCAACAAAGTAAATTTTCAATTTTATTAGCCAGGTTTTTTTAAAACAAATCCAGGCTATTGGATTGGCGAAAGCCGGGCGGGCGGCGGGCGGCGGGCGGGGGTGGCGGCGGGCGGCGGGCGGCGTCCACAATCAATGTTAAGTTTTCGTGTTTGAGTCCATTTCTTTGTTACTGTACCACCTAGGACCACCAAACTTTCACAGCTTCATAATCAAGGGGTGCCCACCACATATCACTATCCAACATGTTACTTTTTTTTTAACTTGACCCATTTTTTCCGCGCAGTCGACTTAGCCATTTTCAACGTTAAGTTTTCGCGTTTACAATGTTAAGTTTTTGTGTTTAAAGTCCATTTCTTTGGTACTGTACCACCTAGGACCACCAAACTTTCACAGCTTCATAACCAAGGGGTGCCTACCACATACAACTATCCAACATGTGACCATTTTTTTACCTTCACCTATTATTTCTACGTAATTGACTTAGCCATTTTCAACGTTAACTTTTTAACGTACGTCTGGTTAAATTTTTTGGTTAAAACTTTTTGGTTATACTATATCTCTGCAACTGCTTCGCCCATTACCTTGAAACTTCACATGGGTGTTTTTCATCATCCATATTTTCATTCTAACCCCCAACCGTGCGGCCCCTGTGCCCAATGTCTAGGTCAAATTACTTTGAATTTATTTGTTAAAGTTTTTTTCGTGTACTATATCTCTGCAACTGCTTCACCCATTACCTTGAAACATGGGTGTTTATCATCGTCCATATTTTCATTCTAACCCCCAACCGTGCGGCCCATGTGCCCAATGTCAAGGTCAAATTACTTTGAATTTATTTGTTAAAGTTTTTTCGTGTACTATATCTCTGCAACTGCTTCACCCATTACTTTGATACTTCACATGGGTGTTTATCATCATTGTCGCACCCGCTTGCGGAAAGCGCGATATCGTCGGCATTTTGGCATACGGCCGTCCGTCCGTCTCCGTCCGTCCGTCCGTCCGTCCGTCCGTCCGTCCGTCCGTCCGTCCGTCCGTCCGTGTGTCCGGTTAAAGTTTTTTCGTTAAAGTTTTTCCATCTACTATATCTATTTTTTTAGTGTCCATGCCTCGCCCCAAGGCACAACATGCAGGCCACGGCCATCTAGTATACAAAAAGTGGGTATAATTATGTTATCCAAGTGTCCATGCTTGGAAAAAACCTGGCCTTCGTGGCTTTGCCTCGTTTCTTGTTACAGTATAAATAAGTGAATAAGTGAATGTTTAAATTTGTTTTCATGATTTCATCATTGGTTACCTATTTAATAATGAAGAAAATCAATAATCCATTTGTAAAAATAAAATACATGTACCCATTTAATTTGAAATCAGGGGGTACAATACTCTTTAGACGCAAAGCTTATCTGGAGCTCTGAATGACGTTGAAAGTTTTTGAGGGATGCATCCATCGGTGTTAATGAATTCTTGTATGGTCTAAATGGTAGGATGTTTACTCTTGGTTCCATGTATACATTTCCTACTGTCTGTTCCACGTTTTTCTGCCGACAAACTTTTGACTATTAAACACATTCAATCTAAACAATATTTAAATGTAATTACTTTTTCATCGATAACAAAAAAGTCACCCTCCCTAATTTCATCAAATATTGATTTTATTGCGAACAAAAATAAATGAGAATTTAACATGGGGATAAAAATAGATTTTTGTTTTAATTTTGTTTCCCTTGTGGACTGATTTTCAACCCCTGCATTCTGTAGTATTTATTTTACTGATAGTGAGGCGCGGTGGTATCAGGCTATTTTCATATGCAAATGAGGCATGATATTTTTTAGTTATTTATACTAATTAAATGCATCACATGACAAAATAATATTATAGACAGATTATAAAGTATGATCATTACACATCAAAAAATAACTACAGAGAATAAATAGTAATGTCCGTTAACATTTTAAGGAAACACGGTTATCGCCCCTGATATCAGTGTGGAAATATTATGTCTGATATAAAATGTATAAGACACAATGTATAATGCCAATCAATGCGTGGGCTATTGGTGAATGAATGTTTATTTTGCTAGAAAATGTCTCAGATGATGTCTCTGATAGAAAGAACAGTGTGCCTACTGAGTGGGCATGTACCGTTAAATTCCCATAGGAATATAATTTTTTCGAAATAAAATCAATATTTGATGGAATTTTATCAAATAATTTTTTTTTTGGGAGGGTGACTTTTTGTTATTGATGAAAAAGTACTTACATTTGAATATTTTTAAGATTTAATGTGTTTAATGGCCAAATGTTCTTCGTGGAAGAGACAGTAGTTTTTTAGCTAGGTCCAAAATATTGTTTGCAGCCATTTGTACTTGTGTGTAATATTTTAAAAACAAACTGTTTTGCTGTTATGTTATTTCCTGCAAAACAAGTCAAGAATTAATGACAATGTGGCAAAAACTTGGATGAGATATCATTTGTCAGTATTGAAAAGATTAAACAACAACGTGAAGCATACTTTGCTTGTCATTTCTGACGTCATTTAATACAGTTAATCAATGTTTGTGTTGCCACTGAGTCCACTGGGGGAGCGGAATTAATATTTATGTTTAATCACTTTCACATATTGAGGACAATATTGTCATTCTCATATTTTCAATTATTTTAATGGCAAATTGTTAGCCATTATAGTCATAATTAAATATGCGTAAACTCCCTACTGATTTAAATACGCACATACACATGTACATGGCACCTTACTGTTTGTTTCAAAAAATATACCCAAATTTTATGGCGATATAGACAATGCAAAAACAATAATTTTTTCGATAATTTTAAATTTTATCAAAACTTAAGAATGAACTTTCTTTTTATTTTGTGAAGTTCAAATATATTTTATTACAAAAAATTGGTTTGTCTAAGGGAAATTAACATGGGGGAAAAGGAAGCTTAGTGGAGGAGTTGTGGGAGGAGTTAAAAAACAGAACATTTTGGAAATTGAAACATGGCAAGATAGCTTAACAAAAGTTAAATTTTTAAAATCGGTCCACTATTTCCGAAATTAGAAAAAAAAATCCAATCGTAAATCACAGAGTGAAGATGTCTATTATATGGCGATTTCACATGGGGAAATTGTTTTTTCGCAATAAAATCAATAGTAGACCAAAAAAATATTGTTTTCTCATTGTGGATATATTCGTAATATTTGTGCAGGTGTGGACAGTAGTGGTAAATTGTCACTGTGACTGGAGACTTGGACTCATAGTCATTGTCACATTAGTGAAGACCTAGATCAGCCTCTTATAAAGAGCATCAGATCAAAAACTACATAATAACCCTAAATATTTGGACACAATTTATTCTAGGAAATACATATAAATCAATGAAGAGCGTCCTGATGGTTAGCAGTAATTGTACTGGTTTATCTCAATAACAATAGTGGGTGGTTGGTCGGGCGAACGCGATGGTGTAAATTAACGGTGCGGTTCCTCGACCTTATAGGTATCACGATTTGCCTGGCTTAGCCCTCAGGTACGTTTTTCTCTTTTGCTCTTTTGTTACCTGGGAGTTGAATTGGGTTATTGCCCATTATAAAAGTAGTAAGATTATTACTGATCCTACTGCTTTTGGGAGGCCGCGGGGCCAAGTGATTCTGGTGTGGCGAGGACATGACATAAGATCAAGATTATTCTGATTTCAGGGCTGAATATATAGTTTTTGTATTGTAAATATTCAGTTCTGATTTTGGGATTTTCTCCCCATTTGTACATGTACTTGAACATGTACTTGTACAGCTAATATATGGGATTTAGTACTAAACCCAATGACCCGGCCTTAAATGACTTTAGCTGTTGATAGGCCGTTACACTCCAACAAACAAACAAACAAACAAACTTAATAACAATGTTATTGGATACAATTTGTTTTGGGAAACCCTTAGTATGGGGTTTCCCAAAACAAATCGTGTCCAAATACTTGGGGTTATTACAGTAGACTGTTCACACATTCCATACGCCCCTTTTCTCCAGTCCCAGCCACAAAATGTGTTACACATCGTTCTCACTCTGAAAGATTTTCATAATTCTGTGCATTTTCATTGACTGCGGGCCCGCAACATCTGGACACATAGTATACAGTTGACACTCGTTACCTCAAACTCTATTAACCCTTACATCGCTATCTTAATTCTTTGTCGTCTGCTGTTTATGTTCTATATTCCATTTTTATCATCAAAAACATGCTTTGACCAGCACTTTAGAATAATTTACAACATGCTTTGAAATGGAAATGATTCTGAAGTGCTGTCAAAACATGTTTTTATTGAGAAATAAGGCAAGATATAAAAGCAACAGCAGACGAAAATTGTTGTGTGTAGCAGTCTAACGGTTAAGTTAACCTTTCCCTGTTTTGCGATATATCGACTCATCCAAATCCAAAACATCTGAATAAAAGAATGAAATGCTGGGTCAAATGATGGTTAAATTATCTGATAGAGTTGAAAACATTGTGGGAAAAGGAGAAATTGCTTGTTACAAGCAATTCCTTTTCCCACAATGTTTTCAAAAGACATCTTCTGCAGAGGCGTGAAAAGTCGTCTATCAGGGAAAGGGTTAAACTACTGATAACTCAAAGTCAACTTCTTGGTTACAAGTGGTTGTTTTCCTTTACAATAACTATTGTTTACTAACAGTTTCATTAACTCAAGGTGTTTCCCTTAGCCTGCTGATCGCGAAAACTGTCGTCTGCTGTTGCTTTATATTTGCTCTGTTTCTCAATAAAAACATGGTTTGACAGCACTTTAGAATCATTTCCATTGGAAATGATTCTAAAATGCTGTCAAACCATGTTTTTGGCGAGAAAAATAGAAAATAAAACATAAACAGCAGACGACAACATTTCATTCAGCAGGCTAAGGGTTAATGAGTGTGGACTAACTCTTAGTAATGACAACATTTCATTCAGCAGGCTAAGGGTTAATGAGTGTGGACTAACTCTTATGGTATTACACATTTCATTCAGCAGGCTAAGGGTTAATGAGTGTGGACTAACTCTTAGTAATGACAACATTTCGATGTGCCTCTGTTTGATAACTTGTATTTTACGTTATTCTCATTTTTTGCTCGTGGTTACCGTAGTTGGCTGTGATAATGTAATAAATTCAGTATAATAATTCTGCATACTTTTAATCATCAAATATATGCAGTCGGTAGTTCTATATTATATGAAATATTGCATTTCGGGAAAAATAAATGATTACTCCCTCGAAGTATACTTTGCTAGATCAAAAAATTTGATGAAATCGGCTACTGGTTTGGTCCTCATGTCCATTTTTGGTTTTCTTGTATGTGAGAGTTGAATCTCTTATAACCCTTATATGAATAATATGATTATTCCTAATCCTCATACTTTTAGGGGAAGGGGCCAAGTGACTTTGGTGTTCTATGGACTTTTCACCAGGTCAGGTTATTCTAATTTCAGGGCTGAATATATTATGCAGCAGGTTAAATGCGGGATCAAACCTGTTGGCCCGGCCTGTTGATAGGCCATTAAAGACCAATAAATCAAATAAAATCTATTTTTCGCACATAGAAATGCATGGTAAAACTTCGCTACTGCATTAGTTGATAGCCTTCTTCATGTTCATAATTTTTGTTAAAAAAAATCTCATTATTTTATTTATTACTACATGAAGGTATATGTTGTTACCACTCGTTTGAACTGTCTTGTCGAGACGGTTCAAACGAGTGGTAACAACATATACTTTCGAGATGAAATAAAGAAAATAGGGATTATTTTCTCATAAAAGTTTCGTACTACTATAATTGTATCCTGTCTTTAATGGGTTAAGACAGAGATTATATTTGCTCAAATCACTGTCGCCATTCTCTATCAGTTGGATATGAATCAGAAGTGTTTCTTAGAATGACCAGCAAACGGTGAACAGTATAACCCTGATCCTACCCAGGAAAGGGTTTGCAAAGCCACATAGGCATTTAAACTGATTTTCCCATGGCGCGTCACACACGGCAACAAATTACAACCTTGGATATCCCCAGTAAGCTCCCTTGAGTAAAACACTACTCCAGGAAAGGGTTTATAAAGTCACATAGGCATTTGAACCAATTTCCCCTGGCACATCCTACAGACACAGCAACAAATTATGACCTTGGATATTCGCAGTAAGCTCCCTTGAGTAAAATTCTGGGAGAGTAATTTTCGTGTGAATTGTAAAAAATATTCTGTTGTCAGTCAGTCTGTTCAAGCCGACGTCACATGTGACTCGCCATGAAAAATTTGGCTTAAGATATGTTTGCGACCAATGCAGCCTAGGATATTACTGTTTATGTACAGTCGAGCACCAGTATCTCAAAGTCGAAGGGAGATCGTATTTTAGTCGAGATAGGACTAGGTTCGAGATAGCGATGAAGTGACATGGTCGAATATTTTCGCCAAAAAATATCAAATCATGTTACCCATCTTAAAAAAATTATTAATTAATTTACTGACAAATTTTAATCACCAATTAACTAATGACCAAAGGTAGTAATCTACCCAACATTACAGGTGGCGTCACAACTCTCAGAGAATTGCTTAAATGACCAGCGTGATATGCTTTTAATATTGTGTCAAACACTCAAACAAATCGAGGTGGACCAATTAAGCAAACAACCAGAGGCAGGGGTGAATTTATTTTGTTTTGTTTGATAATAGGTTTTGAAAATTAGTGTTAACCAAATCGATCTTGGCAGCCTGGGCCCGGTTGTTCAAAACACCAGTTAGCTTAACGGACTGTTAAATCCTTAACTGAATGGTTAAAATCTCTGTTAAAACAGAGATTTTAACCATTCAGTTAAGGATTTAACAGTCCGTTAAGCTAACAGATGTTTTGAACAACCGAGCCCAGGCGCTTAGGTGATTTTCCCAAGCGTTTATGTGATCGAGATAGCGAAGTGATTTTTAACGTATTTTTAAAAGGAGGGACAGAATGAACAGTCGAGATAGAGAACATATACGAGATAGGGCATGGTCGAGATAGCCGAGGAAATTTATATTAAACAAATAAGGATATAATTCGGGACTTTAGCGGATCATCGAGATAGGGGATATCATCGAGATACTGATGTTCGAGGTACTGGTGTTCGACTGTATGTGGCTGTGACTGAAGAAATGGAACTAGTGTAGATCCAGATCAGCCTGCGCATCCGCACTGTTCACCATTCCATAAATGAAACACCCATCATGTTTCTACCAAGCCATATAGATCATTATCAGGCTACATGAGTGTGTTTTTTCGATCAGGAGCTACACTGGTCACAAATCCCATATGCCCCATATTGTTTGTCATGGCTAGACATGTTTATCATTTCTGCAGCCTGCCAGAAGTGGTAGATCAATTTGAGAACGGAATTCATTACCCAACTTTAGTTACTTTGAATGCACCAATTACATAATTGTTGCCTCCAGTAGAACATCTGCCTTACCCTTTCAACACCACAGACCTGTATAGTGGTATTGGCAAAAAGTATAGATCCAGATGAGCCGGCTCGTGGTGAGCCGTCTCATCAGTATCTTCACTTTTTGCAAGTAATTTTCATAGTTTTCAGAACAAAAACATCCCATTTTCATAAATGGACTAGTGTGAAAACCATTTTGTGACGGTTGGATTGGTTGCAAAATTAACATATCAAAATCCATTCCAGTTACTTAGGGGTGAAAGTCTTAATGCATTGAAATGTCTTGTCTAGGATCAAACCTTGCACCGGTGGGCTGTTGGTTGGGAGTATGCAAAGGGTAAATGTAATGATGTGGTTAACCTGAATTTCCAATAATCCTGGGGCCCGTTTCACTAATCTTCGTACGACTAAAATGTTCGTAAGCGCAAAATTATGATAGTCTGTAAATTTCACATTAACAATGTTTTCTTGTAAATAATTAATGGATTTACATTTATTGAGCATAGGCTGCATATGCAGCCTATGCTCAATAAATGTAAATCCATCAATTGAAATTTACAGACGATCTTAAATTTGCACTTATGAACATTTTAGTCGTAAGAAGTTTAGTGAAACGGCCCCCAGGTTTGGCCCTCAGGTACAGTTTTGGCTTTCTTGTTATTTGAGAGTTGAATCATGTTTTACCCATTATAACAGTAACAACATTAGTACTAATAATATTACTTTTAGGGAGTGGGGTAGTATTTGTTTAACCCTTTCAACACCAAGTAACTTAATAGGATGTTCCATGCCAATGTTTCACGCTATTTCATTAATTTTGTTCGTTCAAATTATCCCATTCTTCTAAAGGGTAATCTGTACGACGTTTAAAATTATTAACAAACAGTGGAGATCCTGATGAGACGGCTCGTTACGAGCCGGCTCATCTGGATCTGCACTGTTTGCAAACATTGTCTCTATAGAGGTCTGTGGTGTTGAAAGGGTTAAAGGTATAAAATATACAGTTTACTAAATTATTACCTACATGCAACAGGTTTGGGTATGCACTTCGGTTGCTCACATTTTTTGAATGGGTCAAATTGTAGCCGTAGATAACATATCGGAGGCTAATTATTGTAGCTAGGAGTGGGGCTAAGTGACTCTGGTGTGGTGAGGACATGGTACCAGATTCGGTTAGTCTAATTTCAGGGCTGAATATGTTTTTCTGTTAATATTCAGTTCTGATATTGGGACTCCCCCCCCCCCCCCCCATCCTTCACAACAGGTGAACTATGGGATTTGACCACATTAACCCAGCCTAAAATGAGCTTACCTGTCGACAGGCCAGTAAACACAATTAAATAGCCGCCCCATCCGGCCGACTATGTTGATCACTAATTTAGTTACTTTGAATGCACCAGTTATATAATGGTTCCCTCCAGAAAAACACATACCTTTTCACCCTCAAGTAACTGGAATCGACACTCGATTATTTTTCTGACTTCCATATACAGTGCGACCCCGTTAGTACACGCTTCACTATAACACGATTTCGGTTAGTACACGGTTGTGCCTTGGCTCCCGAATTTTTTTCCTATTTGTATATCAAAATCGTGTTAAATTCGTTACACGACTATGTCAGAAATCGTGTTAAATTTGCGATTCTTTCCCAAATTAGACCCAAAATGGACGAATTTTTTTTTTTATGGACGCATAGCCTCCTTTTATCTCACCGATGTGAATGTGCAGCTGATCACGTTTGCACATTTCGTAAATTAATCCGAGCAAACTGGGAATAAGATCAGTAAGACCAGTAACAAAGCAGTGCTAATTGTTATGTGCTCGATTTCATTTTTCCGGCATGCGTTCGCGCTCACCTTTGGTGGAATATTAATTAGGTGTAAAGGCTGACCAATCAGAGATCGCGTATCAGTCGCTCAGAATTAACTCGACCCAGATTAACTAAAGTGTTACAGCACTGCCCACGCTCCCGGCGCATGTACACAAATGTGTACCTGACAACTGGTCTTGTTTCGCTATGTCATAATTGAGCCAGTGCACGAGATAATCAACTTTATTATATAACTGAGATTTTCACCGAGAATGATTTGACTTTTTTCTGCAAATATATCTGAAAGTTGATAACATTTTCAGAGCAAATGCGTAATAATTACTAATTTAATATTCGTCAAAATTCGATATCGTTTACAGAAAATGTACACTATTATCAGATTCATCTTCGTCGAAAATCTCACGTGATAAGCCTGATTACCTCATGAACTGGCGCAATATTATAACACGTCGGGCAAAACAACGTCTATACAGGTCTGTACTCAAACCCACAGGTGGAATAGTCGGACGTGTGACACAAAGAAAAGAAAATTACAAAAATATCCATTACCCCACCCACTTGATCTCGTTCTATTATTAACGTCATGTACAGTACGATACCAGGTGGGTGGGATAATGGGATTTTTTTAATAGGCATTTATTTTGGTGTCATAGGTCCCGAGTCTTCCACCTGTGTGCTCACCATATGAACACAGATTGCAACGCACGAGCTTGTCCGTGATGTTGCAGCTGATGGAACAGGATATCGGTCATTGGGTCATTGCGTCATCATTACTACACTTTTTTCTACACGCATTTACAATAATGGATTGCACGGACCTGCGTAGATCTACATTCTACATGAAATTGATGAATAAATGAAACATGACGTTAACAATTATTGGATTCAATATATTTATTACATGCGAAGATAACAGTGAAAACTTATGGCATATTATAGGCATTGGCGACGTCGTTCATTCACAGTCACAGTGTACAGTGTACATGTATTTTTTGTTGACATTATGATGCATCTTGGGCGAGAACGGATATAGCACGGTTCGGATAAGCAACACGGAAGGTTGTATGTCGCCGGACTTCCGTGTACTAACGGGGTCGCACTGTACCAGCAAATTGTATACCTTTTAGAAATAAGGAAATATTCACAAAACGTGAAGATCCAGATGAGACGGCTCGGTACGAGCTGACTCATCCGGATCTACACGTTTGGCAAACATCATGATGATAAAAGTCTGTTGTTTTGAAACGGGTATTACATTGAAATGTCTTGTCTTTCGTTTTGTTGACTTTGCAACCATACGTCAGATTGATTTGAAACTTTGTATGCTTGCTTATCCTTTTCATTCCATAACCCACCCATGTGACCCTTCACCCTTGTGTCCAAGGCCAACAAAGTAAAATAAAATTTGTTAAACCAAAGTCACAATCATATTAATCAGAGCTGCTTCAATGCATGATTTTGTGGTTATGCACTAAATAGACTCTAACAGTTGTGGTGATTTTATATGGTATTTATTCATTTTTATTTGAAAACTCAGGAAACAAAACCTTTTTTCTTATGAATAACAAGGTGTATGATCACGTGGTATTAACAACAACAACAAGTACTGAAACTTCCAGAATC
The DNA here is from genome assembly GCA_029237695.1 of Conchocele bisecta. NCBI lineage: Eukaryota > Metazoa > Mollusca > Bivalvia > Lucinida > Thyasiridae > Conchocele > Conchocele bisecta. The sequence continues at coordinate 53,008,492 of CM055266.1, forward strand.
CATCTGATTCAAAGTACGTATTCTTTTATATTGTCCTTATTACGTAATGGATTTTGATTAAATATGGCGCATCAAACACGCCTTGTTAAGCTGCATTTGGTGGTCTCTGTATTTTCCCCCAAACTTCCTTCGTTTTTGCGAAGAATCGATTTCCGTGTCTACCGACATGGAAATCGATTCTTCGCAAAAACGACATAAGTCTGTGCTGAACTCTCTGGACCACCAAATGCAGCTCTTTAAGACGCATTTGCTGCGCCATATTTCATCAAAATCCGTTGCATATTAAGGAAAATATCAAATAATACTTACTTTGGAGTGGGCGATGTTGTTTTTGTTGTAACCACGTGATCATGCACCTTATGAATAAGTAAAGATAATAAATATCATATTATGTCACGCATGTAAGATCCTCTATTTTCATGAACTTTTGACGTTTACAGTAAATATTGTATTTCAAAAACAATATTGACAATATTGCCAGGTGCAATAAGACTAGCGGCACGTTTTCCACTATATTGCTACACCACGCTACACAGGAAAAATGTACATTTACACTTCGCTCACTAAAATATATAAAAAAACCCTGCAGGAATTGACATTCGTACTTGCGCTATATTGTTATTGAGAGACAATTCTACAATATGAAACCAAAAAATTACCATAAACCTACCTATTAACGAGTCTTTTAGCAAAATTATTATGTCACTCTCTACGAAGTAGAAAGTAAACAAAGAACGCTTGCAAAGCAATTTTGGAAAGACTACTCCATCATAACTCTTATGTAATGCAGTGTAATGAAATGTTATGTACTCAGAACTACAATAAGACATGTTTATAGTCACAAAGGAGGCATCCATAGTAAAGTCTGGTACTTATTGTACGTAGCAATAAATTGTTTTGTATTCATTGCCTCAGCTGTTTTCATCAACTAGTTGAGCTGTATATTAGTATTATGTGTCACTGAGCCTGAATTTGACAAAAACTGAATTTGCTCCTTTTGCGGCCAGTGCAGATCCAGATCAGACTGCGCGAATGCATGCGCAGTCTGATCAGGATCTACACTGTCCGCCATTCGGCCACTGAAACCTAAATTAATCCGACAACCCACAATTTGACTATTATCAGCCTGCATGATCGCAGGGTGAGCAGGATCTACGCTGGTATGACATAAGCCATGTTTTGTCAAAATTTCAGCCCATGTCACATTCAAGTGATTTAGCAACAACTTACTTGTTGTTGTAGTAGTTTATGACGTCTCGTTCCTGTAAATCATACCCAGTTGTTTTGCTGCATAGGCTATCTATTGGGGATCTAGCTGCAACCCTTTGTAAGCTTCCCATTGCTATTGTTTACGAGGAACATAAGACCCCATGCTGAACCACTAAATTTTGTAGAAAGAAACACGTAATCAAGGAAAATTGCCTCCAATTAAATCTAGCTATGACTGAAGGAATGCAGCTGTGACCAGTGTAGATCCAGATTGCTGACGTCGCAGGTATGGGTTGTGGCCTAGGGGTTAGAACACCTGACTTCCAATCCGGAGGTTATTGGTTCAAACCTCACATAGGTCATCGAAAAATAGTATTTCTATCCCACTGGTCTGTCGGATGAGACTTTAAACTGTGGTCCCGTCTCTATATGACCTCAGCTGTTGCTGGGACGTTAAAACTTTTCACTTTCTTTTTTTGTGTCGGCGTCACATTTGCATATCTAACGTTTATCTTTCAGGAGCCATCTTTGTTTGCTGTTGCAAAGTTACTGGAGACTGGTTTGGTGAATTTGTCGCGAGTGGACATTCTATGGCGACCAGTCACAGCTCATCTGTTAGAGGTAAGTGTCCCAGTTCGTGATTGGTTTGTTTCACTAAACTTCTTACGACAAACATGTTCGTACGTCTTTATTAACTCGCAACACCATATACCTGTATCGTGGTATTGACAAAAAATGTAGATCCAGATGAGCCGGCTCGTAACGAGCCGTCTCATCAGGATCTGCACTTTTTGCAAGTAATTTTCATATTTTTTTAAAACAAAAGCACCCCCTTTTCATAACTGGGCTAGTCTGAAAATCATTTTGTGACAATTGGATTGGTTGCAAAATTGACATATCAAAATCCATTCCAGTTACTTAGGTGCAAAAGGGTTAATTTGCACCTCACATTACTATGGTTTACTGATGTTACTCTTTTGCACCTACTGTGACTATAATTGTCTTACTGCATCTGAGACTATTGCCAATGTTGTTTTGACTAAAAACAATTCCAACATCGTCTGTCCATGTAAATGTGTAAAATTAAATTTTGCTCCTACTAACCTTTTAATCGTACAAAGTTTAGTGAAACGGGCCCCAGATTGGTTCGATTGACATCCGGTCCCCAACAGTTCCAGTTTTGAAAAAAATTGTTTTCTACATGGTCTTGTGCCTATTTGTTGTAATTAATATCGCTTACTCTGTGTACCTTGAGCCAGTGCAGTCAGTAAGATGAACAAATATAAATTACCCATATATCACATTTTCATATGTTGCCACCAAATGGGCAATAATGGATGATGCGCCCCAGTATCTGAAAATGTGTATTCTAAATATTGCATTCTATATTATCTTACAATTAAATATTATATAATATTAACCCTTAGACCGCTTCACATATGCAACAATTGTCATCTGCTGTTGCTTTTATATCTTGCCTTATTTCTCAATAAAAACATGTTTTGACAGCACTTCAGAATCATTTCCAATGCCAAAGCATGTTGTAGTTTATTCTAAAGTGCTGTCACAGCATGTTGTAGTTTATTCTAAAGTGCTGTCACAGCATGTTGTAGTTTATTCTAAAGTGCTGTCACAGCATGTTGTAGTTTATTCTAAAGTGCTGTCACAGCATGTTGTAGTTTATTCTAAAACAGCATGTTGTAGTTTATTCTAAAGTGCTGTCACAGCATGTTGTAGTTTATTCTAAAACAGCATGTTGTAGTTTATTCTATGCTGTCACAAAGCTGCTAGTCACAGCATGTTGTAGTTTATTCTAAAGTGCTGTCACAGCATGTTGTAGTTTATTCTAAAGTGCTGTCACAGCATGTTGTAGTTTATTCTAAAGTGCTGTCACAGCATGTTGTAGTTTATTCTAAAGTGCTGTCACAGCATGTTGTAGTTTATTCTAAAACAGCATGTTGTAGTTTATTCTAAAGTGCTGTCACAGCATGTTGTAGTTTATTCTAAAGTGCTGTCACAGCATGTTGTAGTTTATTCTAAAGTGCTGTCACAGCATGTTGTAGTTTATTCTAAAGTGCTGTCACAGCATGTTGTAGTTTATTCTAAAGTGCTGTCACAGCATGTTGTAGTTTATTCTAAAGTGCTGTCACAGCATGTTGTAGTTTATTCTAAAGTGCTGTCAAAGCATGTTGTAGTTTATTCTAAAGTGCTGTCACAGCATGTTGTAGTTTATTCTAAAGTGCTGTCACAGCATGTTGTAGTTTATTCTAAAGTGCTGTCACAGCATGTTGTAGTTTATTCTAAAGTGCTGTCACAGCATGTTGTAGTTTATTTAGTCTAAAGTGCTGTCACAGCATGTTGTAGTTTTATTCTGAAGTGCTGTCACAGCATGTTGTAGTTTATTCTGAAGTGCTGTCACAGCATGTTGTAGTTTATTCTGAAGTGCTGTCACAGCATGTTGTAGTTTATTCTAAAGTGCTGTCACAGCATGTTGTGAGTTTATTCTAAAGTGCTGTCACAGCATGTTGTAGTTTATTCTAAAGTGCTGTCACAGCATGTTGTAGTTTATTCTGAAGTGCTGTCACAGCATGTTGTAGTTTATTCTAAAGTGCTGTCAAAGCATGTTTCTTATGATAAAAATGTAAATAGAAAATAAACAGTAGATGACAAAAAATTAAGATAGCGGTGCAAGAGTTAAAAGCACTGGGTCTCAGATTTGCACATACAATTATAACAGTTTAGTAACAAGTAATTTGATTTATAATGTATTTTTAATTAAATTGTACCCATGGGTTGCCCGGGGGAAAAAAAAAGACCATAAAACCATGAAAAAAGTACTTTGGTTCTCAGATATCGCTGCATCAGAAAAAACCCCTGTGCATCAAGCATTTTATCGTCATGGAGAAATACAATCATACTGTAAATTCGCCACATGATCAATCAAAAACACTGCCATGCAAAAATATGTTAAATCCAATCATGTCTGATGAAGGGTGGTGATTTTTCACGTCCAAAGAGATTATAGCAACTGTATAAAACAAAAATGCATCTGGCGACTTGATAAAAATCAGATACGAACATCTAAAACAAAACAAAATATATATAAAAAATCCACACACTATACGCAAACCTCGTGTCTGAGAACCAAAGTACTTTTTTTATGGCCTAAAGAAAGTGTATATAATCCTTGCAAAAAACACCATCTCAGACATAAAACAGTGCCTTTAAAATTCATATTACAAACATAAACCTGTATATTCATGGTTAAAATATAGCAATTCAATAACGGTTCACGATAGAAACTTGAATATCTGCCTAGAAAACCTTGTAACTATATGCGATCCATCGCCAGTGTCGCTACTGGTACTGATTGTCCTGCACACCCGCCGAGTCTTGATATAGAACTAACGATTTTTCTACCGATGTCGTGAGAGAGTGTTTTCACAACTTAACAGTGAACAGTGAAGGTGCTGATCAGACTGCGCAGTTGCGCAGGCTGCTGCGCAGTTGCGCAGGCTGATCAGCACCTACACTGGTCACTAACTCAATAGTCCCCTTTTTGTCACGACAGCCACATACGGATCATGATTCTCAGCAGAACTGGATTGTGATTCTCAGCGGAAACCGTGTTTCAGCTGTAGACTTGTCAGATTTCAGCAATACGTTATATATGGATCGGTGTCCGGAGATGTTTGGTGGAATTGGTTAAACACAGAACAATTATCTGTCATTGAAATGTCAAACGTAGGTATTTTAGTGGTTTCCAGACAATAAGTTATTACACGCAGATAAAAAATGGGTTATTTCGTACATAATAGCCCAAGTGATGCTGTGTGTGGCATTTTATCGTTATTACAGGTTACAGAGTAGGATACCTTGCTAAGTACCGGGTAAATACTGTCATGTTTGACATTTCATCCACCGAAGGAACTTCTCGTACATATCAAAATCGTTGATTATATATCATTATTGTCTTTTGAGGAAGTGAATATGACTTTCATTGGGTCCGTAAATCTCGTGTACACCGACTCGAAGGACAATTATGAAAACTAAGAAAACAAAAGTTAAATTTTGAAAATCGGTCCAGTATTTCTGAAATTCAAAAAAATTCTCCATGTTAAATCCCCATAGACATCTTCACTCTGTGAAGATGTCTATGAGGATTTAAACATGGGGAAATTGTTTTTTCACAATAAAATCAATATTTGACCAAATTTCATGAAATAAAAAGAAGGCTCATTCTTAAATGTCGGTAGCAGGTGACATTGGGCAAGGCCATTGGGTGTCTTTACCTATCACAGGGCTCCAGATAAGGAATCAGTAATTGAGTATTATTATAGTGCTTGAATATCACATAAATAATATTTCTGATTACTATTAAATATTTGACAGTATCATGATAAGCATACAGTGTCTTAAAGGTACATGCCCACTCAGTAGACACAAAATGAAATTTATATCAGAGACATTTTCTGGCAAAATAAACATTAATTCACCATTACCTCACGACTGATTTGAATTATTATACATTTTATATCAGATATAAATTTCCACACTGATATCAAGGGCGATACTCGTGTTTCTTTAAAATGTTAACGGACATTACTATTTATTCTCTGTATTTATTTTTTGATGTGCAATGATCACACTTTATATCAGAGAAATATTGTTATAACTTCTATTTCCTTCATCTAAAATGCTTGATATTTCACACATGCATTCCTGTAAGGCTCTACTACCATGCTGTGCCAAATCCACGACCGTCCAACCCCCGCAGATACCAAGGTCAAGGTCAAATACTTAGTCCGTAAACTTAACATCAGAGAAATATTGTTATAACTTCTATTTCCTTCATCTAAAATGCTTAATATTTCACACATGCGTTCCTGTAAGGCTCTACTACCATGCTGTGCCAAATCCATGACCGTCCAACCCCCGCAGATCCCAAGGTCAAGGTCAAATACTTAGTCTCTTTACAAAACTTAACATCAGAGAAATATTGTTATAACTTCTATTTCCTTCATCTAAAATGCTTAATATTTCACACATGCATTCCTGTAAGGCTCTACTGCCATGCTGTGCCAAATCCACGACCATCCAACCCCCGCTGATACCAAGGTCAAGGTCAAATACTTAGTCTCTTTACAAAACTTAACATCAGAGAAATATTGTTCTAACTTCTATTTCCTTCATCTAAAATGCTTAATATTTCACACATGCATTCCTGTAAGGCTCTACTACCATGCTGTGCCAAATCCACGACCGTCCAACCCCCGCTGATCCCAAGGTCAAGGTCAAATACTTTGTCTCTTTACAAAACTTAACATCAGAGAAATATTGTTCTAACTTCTATTTCCTTCATCTAAAATTCTTAATATTTCACACATGCATTCCTGTAAGGCTCTAATACCATGCTGTGCCAAATCCATGACCGTCCAACCCCCGCTGATCCCAATGTCAAGGTCAAATACTTAGTCTCTTTACAAAACTTAACATCAGAGAAATAAGTTATAACTTCTATTTCCTTGTTTGAAAATTCTTATTATTTCACTTGTGCATTCCTCTAAGGTTGTACTATCATGCTGTGACAAATCTACGACTGTCCAACCCCCGCTGATCCCAAGGTCAAGGTCACATACTTATTCTCTTTACAAAACTTAACTAGAAAAAGTCGATGGCGCGCCATCGCAATATACCCACTTTCCCCAAATGCTAAGTCCGAAAGGGGGAAGTAATCCATGATGGAGGGTCGGATAAAAAATCCGAATTCACTTTGCGCATGTGCACATGATAACGAAGCTACATAGCAAATATGAGGCGCGTAGGTATGAAGGTGAAAAAGTTTTTCGAGTTACAAGGAAAAAGGAAAAAATGGGAAATTCTGAGTCGGAAAGGGGGAGGTAATCGATGATGGAGGGTCGGATCAAAAATGGGAATTCACTTTGCGCATCTGCACATAACGAAGGTACATACTAAATATCAGGCGCTAGGTATGAAGGTGAAAAAGTTTTTTGAGTTACGAGGAAAAAATGGGAAATTCTGAGTCCGAAAGGGGAGATAATCCATGATGGAGGGTCGGATCAAAAATCCAAATTCACTTTGCGCATCTGCACATGATAACGAAGCTACATACCAAATATCAGGCGCGAGGTATGAAGGTGAAAATTTTTTTTTCGAGTTACGAGGAGAAAATGGGAAATTCTGAGTCCGAAAGGGGGAGATAATCCATGATGGAGGGTCGGATCAAAAATCCAAATTCACTTTGCGCATCTGCACATGATAACGAAGCTACATACCAAAATATCAGGCGCGTAGGTATGAAGGAAAAAGAAAAAGTTTTTCCGAGTTACAAGAAACGTGGACGACGTACGGACGGACGTACGGACGTACGAGTACGGACGGACGACTGGACGGACTACGGACGGACGACGGACGGACACCCGTGACGAAAACATATACCCGTCTACAAAAAAAGTGGTATATAAATTAGGATAATATCATACACTGCACTTTATACTGGCACATGGCGCGTAGTATGAAAGGTGAAAAAAGTTTTTCGAGTTACGAGGAAAAATGAAATCGAGTCCCGAAAGGGGGAGATATCCATGATGGAGTCGGATCAAAAATCCAAATTCACTGCGCATCTAGCACATGATAACGACTACCAAAATATCAAGGCGGCCGTAGGTGAAGGTGAAAAAGTTTTTTCGAGTTACGAGGGAGAAAATGGGAAATTCTGAGTCCAAAGGAGATAATCCACTATGGAGGGTAGGATCAAAAATCCAAATTCACTATTGCGCATCTGCACAGATAACGAAAAAGTATACCAAATATCAGGCGCGTAGGTAATGAAGTGACATTTTTTGAGTTCGGAGAAAATGGAAATTCTGAGTCCGAAAGGGGGATAATTCCCATTTGATGGAGGGTCGGAATCAAAATCCAAATCACTGCGCAAACTGCACCATGGATAACGGAAGGGCTACATAAAACCAAATATAAGGCGCGGTAGGTATGAAGGGGAAAAAGTTTTTGTTTGAGTTACGGGAAAGGAAAAATGAATTCTGGAGTCGAAAGGGGAAGGATAAAACATGATGGAATGGTCGATTCAAAAATCATGGCACCTGGGCGCATTTCAGGGGTATCGAAGCTAGATACCAAATATCAGGCGCGTAGGTATGAAGGTGAAAAAGTTTTTTGAGTTACGAGGAAAAAATGGGAAATTCTGAGTCCGAAAGGGGGAGATAATCCATGATGGAGGGTCGGATCAAAAATCCAAATTCACTTTGCGCATCTGCAGATGATAACGAAGCTACATACCAAATATCAGGCGCGTAGGTATGAAGGTGAAAAAGTTTTTCGAGTTACAAGAAACGTGACGGACGTACGGACGGACGGACACCCGTGACGAAAACAATATACCCGTTTTTTTTTACAAAAAAAGTGGGTATAATAAATTAGATAATATCATACACTGGCACATTTATACTGGCACTGGCGCGTAGGTATGAAGGTGAAAAAGTGTTTCGAGTTACGAGGGAAAAATGGGAAATTCTGAGTCCGAAAGGGGGAGATAATCCATGATGAGGTCGGATCAAAAAGCCAAAAATCCAAATTCACTTTGCGCATCTGCACATGATAACGAAAGCTACATACCAAATATCAGGCGTAGGTATGAAAGGTGGGAAAAAGTTTTTTCGAGTTACGAGGGAGAAAATGGGAAATTCTGAGTCCGAAAGGGGGAGATAATCCATGATGGAGGGTCGGATCAAAAATCCAAATTCACTTTGCGCATCTGCACATGATAACGAAGCTACATACCAAATATCAGGGCGCTAGCGTATGAAGGTGAAAAAGTTGTTCGAGTTACGAGGAAAAAATGGGAATTCTGAGTCCGAAAGGGGAGAATAATCCCATGATGGAGGTCGGATCAAAAATCCAAATTCACTTTGCGCATCTGCAGATGATAACGAAGCTACATACCAAATATCAGGCGCGTAGGTATGAAGGTGAAAAAGTTTTTCGAGTTACAAGAAACGTGACGGACGTACGGACGGACGTACGGACGTACGGACGTACGGAAGTACGGACGTACGGACGGACAGACACCCGTGACGAAAACAATATACCCGTTTTTTTTTACAAAAAAAGTGGGTATAATAAATTAGATAATATCATACACTGGCACATTTATACTGGCACTGGCGCGTAGGTATGAAGGTGAAAAAGTGTTTCGAGTTACGAGGAAAAAATGGGAAATTCTGAGTCTGAAAGGGGGAGATAATCCATGATGGAGGGTCGGATCAAAAATCCAAATTCACTTTGCGCATCTGCAGATGATAACGAAGCTACATACCAAATATCAGGCGCGTAGGTATGAAGGTGAAAAAGTTTTTCGAGTTACAAGGAACGTGACGGACGTACGGACGGACGTACGGACGTACGGACGGACGGACACCCGTGACGAAAACAATATACCCGTTTTTTTTTACAAAAAAAGTGGGTATAACAATGAGTCATGTGACAGTGACTACAGTCTTGAACATGTCATTATTGTGTAAATCCTGAATTTGATCATAATTCATCATATTATGCAAGAGACTGCCAGTTTCTATGAGAATGGAATGTTGGCATTTGCTCTGAATGATACAGTACATTTGGTATGACATGAGAAATCATGAGAACTAATTATGGATACATGTATTATGTTGAAAGTTATATGCATTTAGAAGCTGGAAAACAAACACACATGTAGAGTTTCCAGGAATATTTCATGCTAGAAACCTGCCATTGTATGAATGCTGCATTGTTAAAATGTCGTCATTATGTAATCCAAGATGGCTGCCATCTAAAAATAGCACAAATTCTTCAAAAATCTTCTTCTCAACAACCGCCAACCGGATTTCGACAAAACTGGTAAGAATGACCGATGTACAATGCTCTTTCAAAGTTGTTAAAATGGTGACCCTGGGGTCCAAAATGGGCGTTGTCAAATTGGGGTCAAATTTTATTTTTGACCGAATATGGTCATGTCATATACCAAATCGAAGGTATCAACGAAATCGGATGGTTATGTCATCCAATATAGCCGCCAAAAGGTCAAAAGGTCGTTCTTTAAAGCCAAACTTAAAAGTTATGGTCCATAGGTGAAGCCTTTTCAGATTTGTTAAAATGGAGGTCATCACTAATCCAAGATGGCCACCGTCTAAAAATAGCATAAATTCTTAAAAAATCTTCTTCTCATGAACCGTTAGCCGGATTTCGACGAAACTTGGTAGGAATGATGTACAATGCTCTTTCAAAGTTGTTAAAATGGTGACCCTGGGGTCAAAAATGGGCGTGGTCCATGGGGTCAAATTGGGGTCTAATTTTATTCTTCACCGAATGATAATCGTCGCGAATATGACCGGGTACAAAATTCGCGAAATTTAGTAGCCGCGAAATTTAGTTGGTTTACGGTGTTTAATTCCTATAAAGAACAGTTTGTGCCTACTGAGTGGGCATGTACCTTTAAGTGTCTCAACATTGTACCAATATATTGTGAATTTCTATGCAGGCTTTCTCTTTAAAAACGCCATGTTTTTACCAAATTATTTTTGTAGTTGCTCTTCACCGCGTCCATGACGCTTGACGTATGTGATGATGATGTCACGTCACGTCACGATGACGTCATAGAACGTAGTGACGGAATATAATCCGACTTCATTGTTAATATAGCGGTACGCCAAATTTCATTGGAAATATACACACTATATATCAAGTTACTTATTTGTTTTCGTATTTGAACCTCGTATTTAGGAATATGTAAGAGCTACAGCTATTAGGATGGCGTCCGGGGTATTTGATGTCGAGGAATGATCCGGGATATCTGGGGCCCATTTCACTAAACTTCGTACGACTAAAATGTACGTAAGTGCGAATTTAGGATCGTCTGGAAATTTAAATTGATGGATTTACATTTATTGAGCATATGCTGCATTTGCTCAATAAATGTAAATCCAATAATTGTTTGCAAGAAAACATTATTAACACTTAGACCGCTACTCACAACAATTATCGTCTGCTGTTTATATCTTGCCTTATTTCTCAATAAAAACATGTTTTGACAGCACTTCAGAATCATTTCTATTGGAAATGATTCTGAAGTGCTGTCAAAGCATGTTGAAAATTATTCTAAAGTGCTGTCAAAGCATGTTTTTGATGATAAAAATGGAAAATAGAAAATAAACAGCAGATGACAAAAAAATCAGTTAGCGGTCTAAGGGTTAATGTTACTTTTACAGACTATCATAATTTTGCACTTACAAACATTTTAGTTGTACGAAGTTTAGTGAAACGTGCCCCAGGTCTCTATCACATCAACATTGCTCCAGTAGTTTCTACTCCAGATATGTATGATGCTGTAATGGCTACAGATATGAGGATGGCGTCAGTGGCATGTGTGTTTCTTTATCAGATTTACAAACACTTCAGGTAAATACATCTGGTATTTTACAATTGATATGAAATCATATATGTGACCAGAAATGGGGCTTATGAGGTTTGTGACCAGTCTAGCTCATGATGAAAAAGCACACTGCTGTAGCCTGATAAACGATCGATATTGCTTGTTCAAGCATGACAGACTTTTTATTGATGGAATGGCGAACAGTGCAGATCCTGATCAGACTGTGCAGGTGCACAGTCTGATCTGGATCTACACTGGTCACAAAACCTATAAGCCCCATTTCTCCAGTCACATTCACCTATGATCCTGCAAATATTCTCAGAAAGGGCATGATGCAATATCAATAAATAGCTAGGTAGATTTGAATGATGGATTATATAATTATGTTTGATTGCTTGAACCTTAGCTGAACTCTCTTTATACTAATTGGTATGTTTCAGTTTGAATTGAAGGGGTCAGTGGAATAAAGGGGGCTAACTCCCCCGTGAAGTTAGCCCCCTTATTCCATCGCCCCCGTTCAATTCAATTGAAGTCCCACACTTAATAACCAGGTGATATAGGGTGTGAGCTTCTCGACTACGTATTATAACGTTATTGCGTGTACTACTAGGCCATAAAAAAATGTAGTTTGGTTCTTAGGTATCACCGCGTCAGAAAAATCCCTGCGCTTCGAGCATTTTATTGTCGTGTGGAAATAAAACCGTACTGTAAAATCACCACATGATCAATAAAGACACTACCATGCAATATATGATATCCCATCATATCTGACGAAAATCTGATGATTTTTTCACATCTAAAGAGGTTATAGTAACTTTATAGAACATATATGCATCTGGCGACTTGAACAAAATCAGAATCTAAAATCTTGGAACAAAAAATAAATATATTAAATAAAATCCGCCCTCCTGCGTCACATTCCACAAACCCCGTCTCTGAGAGCCAAAGTCTTTTTTTTTTGGCCCTAAATACGACTGTCTGTTGATCAAAATGTTGTTTTTTTTTGTCACCAGGGGGCCGTTTCACTAAACTTCTTACGACTAAAATGTTTGTAAGCGCAAATTTAGAATCGTCTGCAAATTTGAATTGATGGATTTACATTTATTGAGCATAGGCTGCATATGCAGCCTATGCTCAATAAATGTAAATCCAACAATTATTTACAAGAAAACAGTGTTAATGTGAAATTTACAGACTATCATAATTTTGCACTTACGAAGATTTTAGTCGTAGGAAGTTTAGTGAAACGGGCCCCTGAGGCATAGACACATTTCATTGGAGGATACGCCAATATCTCAACATTGGATCCATCATCACCAGTGTTGATAAATATAACAGCTCCCAGAATATTTTTTGCCGCTAGTGGAATTTATTGGGCCCCCACTTTGCGGGGCATATACTGGTAGATTTGGGGCCCGTTTCACTAAACTTTGTACGACTAAAATGTTCGTAAGTGCAAATTTAGGATCGTCTGGAAAGAAAGCATTGTTAATGTAAAATTTACAGACTATCATAATTTTGCACTTTCAAACATTTTAGTCATACAACGTTTAATGAAACGGGCCACAGATCTTGTTCTACACAATATTTACTCTCCCCCCTCTTCTCTTTTGATATGCAGTGAAGCACCATTCTTTTCCCTCCCATCAATTCATCTCAAAACTTTTACAGAGCTCCAGATAAGGTGCGTATTGGCGTATTTTACACACTTATTTTAGCAGAATATGCTTTGATTATCAAAAGTGGGAGTACAAAATACTCACAGCAATGTTCTGATACGCAGTGATTTTCAAATTGAGTAGTGACAATACTGCAATAAAGTTGAAAATATACTTAGTTCAGTTTACTTATACTTTAATTTTTAAATTTGTTTTATTTTTTATCATTTGTTCTCTATTTAATAAGTAAGAAAATCAATAATACCTTTGTAAAAGTAAAATATGCATTGAATTTGAAATCTGGGGGAATAATACTCTTTGGATACAAAACTTATCTGGAGCGCTGTTTTAATTTGCAAAGGCTTGATGACACTTTGGTTTCCAAGAATTGTGACCAGGGCTAGAAATAAAATTGTGTTTTCTTGGAATGTACTGAATAACATTGCGTGATTACACTTCAAAAGTCGTGTGACGTTCGTTGCTCAGCCTCCAAATTGATTCAGGCTGACAGTAATACATGTTATCAGCATTTAAAAGGCATTTTACTGCACTTATTTGCATTTTCCAATTTCGATTCAACTGCTATGTTTCAAGATGTTCAGCTATATAATTTCCAAGCTTGTATGCTTCAAGAAAAGCTATTTTCATAAAAAAGGAGGCTCAATAGTTCTAAAATAATAATTCACTATCAAAAATGATGCAGAAAATTTACAACATTATTGCATGTACCGTAATTACCCTAAATATTCGGACACCAATATGTGAGCAAACAGTGTAGACCCAGACCAGCCTGCTCCTGAAGGAGCAGTCTGATCAGGGTCTGCACTATTTGCCATTTTCACAGAATGCTTCGGAGGCCTCATTGGACAACATAATCAACTTGATAAATGTTTATGACACTTATAACAATTGGTTTTGGTGTCCGAATATTTAGGGTAATTACGGTACTCCAACCTAATTGTCAAAGAGCAACATTGGTCCAAAATGATTGTCTCATCACTTCTACGGCAGAGAGAATGTGATATCAGTGTTATGATTCGTAAACTTTATGTTTGCCCGGCGCTAGTATGGTGGTCACTTGTATATCTTCACAGCTATGGTATGCATCGCATACCTACCTACCACTATAACAATTCATTCCCTCAATTTAACAATTTGTTCCCTCAAATTAACAATTTGTTCCCACGATATAACAATTCGTTCTCTTGAATTAACAATTCGTTCCCACAAAATGACAATTTGTTCCCACAATTTAACAAATTTGTTCCCTCAAATTAACAAATTTGTTCCCTCAAATTAACAATTTGTTCCCATGATATAACAATTCATTCCCGCAAATTAAAAATTCATTCCCGTGGGAACAAATTGTTATTTCATGGGAACGAATTGTTAAATTGAGGGAACAAATTGTTAATTCGAGGGAATGAATTGTTTATTAGTGGGAACAAATTGTTAAATTGAGGGAACAAATTGTTATTTTTTGGGAACAAATTGTTATTTCGTGGGAACGAATTAATAAAAAAAAAAGAATTCTACGCCACCTGAGGGGCTCCATACAAACCACTGTGAAACAGTGACCTTACAGGGACCATGACCTATTTGTTCCACATCACTGATTTAGCTCCTCATGTGCTGTGACCTCGGCGCTCTTGTTACAATCTAATCAAGATCTCCATTGCTCACTGCCAAATTAGGCATACATGTACGCCCTGCCACAACAAGGGCTTGCTGAGTGTGTGACCACTGTATCTCCAGATCAGTCTACACATACACATTCAGCGCCTACACTGTCGGATCAGAAACATTCCTGTTGCTGCTATTAACAACAATGTTTTACCGAGTTCTGGGGCCCGTTTCACTAAACTTTGTACGACTAAAATGTTTGTAAGTGCAAATGTAGGATCGTCTGGAAATTTCAAGTGATGGATTTACATTCATTGAGCATAGGCTGCATATGCAGCCTATGCTCAATAAATGTAAATCCAATAATTGTTTACAAGAAAACATTGTTAATATGAAATGTACAGACTATCATAATTTTGCACTTACCGGTACAAACATTTTAGTCATAAGAAGTTTAGTGAAATGGCCCCCAGGACCACTATATCTCCAGATCAGCCCTCAGATTCAAGCTGCCTACACTGTTCACTGTAAGGTGCATGCAAATATTCCTGTTGCCGCAAATGACAATTAACCTCAGTGTTCAAACTCAATTAGTCTCTTTGTGGTATGGCAATTTACATAGTATATCAAGGTCAGTCAGGAAGGTCGGTTATGTATATATGCCCACCAGCTGAAAAACTGTCCGTTCAACTATTTTGAACGGTCCCAGGTGCATCAATGTAAAATGTCAAATCTTTACGCCGACAACAGTAATCATACTTTAGTCACTGAAGATCGAATTGTGAACAGTGTAGCCCCAGATCAGACTGCTATCCGCGCAGGCTGATCTGGGGCTACGCTGATCACAAAGATCATTTTCATCAGCCGCGGCCAATATATCTTGTGCCAGCCTGATTTGATCCCAATCAGGCAGCACGGCTGCTGATATGATCTATGGCCACCATTAGTCTCAGAACAATACATCAAATTTGTGCACACTTGCGAAAAGAAACGCAAATTGTGTTCACAATCAGCGTACATGTATATCCAAATCATCACACTCCGAAGTTACACCTAGCACCTCAGATGCCATACGTCTGAATTGCTCTTACGTAGACAAACTGTGTTGAATGTACCGATTGGGTGATGTGTTATGTTGAGTGCGAATATGATCTATTATGTTTTACCATGTGTTACATTATTTGTTTTATTGCATGGAGTCTCCACTCCAGTGAGTGTAACCAAGAACCAGTGTTTCGAGTGGAATTAGATTGACACAAATATTGACAACTAATTCTGGAAATCGTTTTTTGCCGAGTGATCACAATGACGTCCCGGTGTCTGTGTGTCTGTCCGTACGTGTATCTGTCCGTCTGTTCGTCCGAAATCTCAGTTAAAGTTTTTAAATACCTTATATCTCTGCAGTCCTAAGTCACATTGACTTGAAACTTCATTAGCTTAGTATTCATTATCCATATATTCATGCTGTATCCCACTCATGTGGCCCCTGTGCCCAGGTCAAGGTCAAATGACTAAGAAGTTTGTGTTAAAGTTTTCAGATACCTATTATCTCTGTAACCATAAATCATATTTGCTTGCAACTTTGTATATTCATTCTGTGACCCACTCATGCGGCGCCTGTACCCCACGGTCACGTTCAAG
Organism: Conchocele bisecta; assembly: GCA_029237695.1. Classification (NCBI taxonomy): domain Eukaryota; kingdom Metazoa; phylum Mollusca; class Bivalvia; order Lucinida; family Thyasiridae; genus Conchocele; species Conchocele bisecta. The sequence continues at coordinate 53,025,067 of CM055266.1, forward strand.
TGACTTAGAAGTTTGCGTTATTATAAAATCTGTGTTAAAAGTTTTTACAGACCTTATATCTCAACAATCGTTATTCCAATTTATTTCAAACTTCCAATGCTTCCTTTTCATCTTCCTATTTTGTTTCTATAGCCTGTCCACATGTGGTCCACATGCCCAAGGTCAAGGTCAAATAACTTTGAAATTTGTGTTGAAGTTTTTACATTCCTTATATCTCCACAACACTTACTCCGATGTACTTCAAATAATTCTTTATTATCATCCATATTTTCATACTATAGCCCACCCATGTGGCCCACATGCCCTAGATCAAGGTCAAATGATTCAACATTTGTGTTAAAGCTTTTACATACCTTATATCTCCACAACCCATAATTCAAACTTCAAATAAATACACTCTTGAGACCATCAAATGCCTCGGAAGGCTCGACATGCGGGCTGCGGACATCTGGTTATCTCAACCACACGATAGTGGAAAGTGAGACAAAGTGGTCACAATTCTGGTGCCGTCGTCTGCAGCTTCGTTTTGGACGTAAATTTGGACGTTGCCAGATTTTCCATATCTCTTGATTCATTAATCAGATCATTATCAAACGTCATCAATAGTTTCCTCACATTATCACCTTGGTGACCGTAACCTTTGTGGGACATAAATTTTGGACATCGTTCAAATTTCGCATATCTCTTAATCCGTTAGTCGGATCATTACCAAACTTCATCAACAACTTCCTCACAGTGATATCTATCCATCCAGTGATATTTGGCTGACCTTCACCTTGATGGCCTTGAAATTCGTAGGAAGTAAATTTTGGACATAGTCCAAATTTTGCATATCTCTTGATCCGTTAGTCCGATCATTACCAAACTTCATCAACAACTCCCTCACAGTGATACAGTGGGGTCAGCATGTAAGTGCACACACGAACGAACACGACAGGTTGGTTCCAACCTGTCGTGTTCGTTCGTGTGTGCACGTACACGCTGACCCCACTGTATATCCATCCAGAGCCTGGATCTGCACTGGATCAGGATCTGCATCTTTTGAAGAAAAAAAAGTAACACTTTGTGAGCAATGGAACTGTCTGAAAATTCATTTGGACTAGTTTATTGCGGTTAATTAGGGGTGAAATGATTGTGGTTACTGCAGAAATATAATTACAATAATGCCATGTTTGGTGGCCATGGAACTGGTCTGGCGAAAAACACGATGAATTATTAACCTATCTTGATAATTGACTTTGATTTATTTCTCAGTTTGTACCCTACTTGTAAATATGTGAGGCCCATGTTTACCACAAATACTACCAACTGAAGGATAACAAGAATACCAGGCTTCTGTGTTTTGATATCAAGTTTATCAGGCTCGGCTCAGAAACGGTAGGAATTCCGTGACAAGCCTTGGAATTCCTACGTGTTTCCTAGCCTTGCCTGATAAACTTGGTATCAAAAACACTATGAACATGTGCTGTTGTCTTCCGCCGGAAAAGTGTTTGTTTTAAAGGCACTAGTACTCTTTCTCAGATATTCAATATGTTGTTTTTCATTTTATGGACTGCAAAATAATTAATGACCTACATCAATCAATCAAATACCATTTTATTTGATGAAATTATAATACGGGAATAATAATTCCCATTCCAAACACAAGTGTTGCTGATGGTTCTGAGTTTAATTTCATTTAAATGAATAAACTGTGTGTATGTAATGGAAACATCTTTTGAAGTGTGGTGCAGTATGATGATCTTGTGGCTGATACCGGTAATAATTATGTTTCACAAATGGTGCTTTCTGGTACAGTTATAGAAGAAATGCATTACCCTATTATCTACCCTTTAACACATAGACCGCTACACACAACAATTGTCATCTGCTGTTGCTTTTATATCTTGCCTTATTTCTCAATAAAAACATGGTTTGACAGCACATCAGAATCATTTCCATTGGAAGTACTGTCAAAGCATGTTGTAAATTATTCTAAAGTGCTGTTAAAGCATATTTTTGATGATAAAAATAGAAAATAAACAGCAGACGATAAAAACATTAAGATAGCGGTGTAAGGGTTAACTTTACGATTATAAGAAAGCATGAGAACACTTATACATATTGTATTTGCTTTTGTTGGTATAGATTAGAGGTGCAACGATACGGTCAGACCCGTATTGCGATATATTGTGATACAACAAACCCATATTGCAATACGTATTGCGATATTCAGGGCTTAAAAATATTCACTTATAATCTACTCGGCCGGACAAAAAAGCTACTTGCCCAACATTTTAGGAAAATGTAAGTACATGTACATGTATTAATCACAGTTTAATGAAAAGCTGTGGGAAGGGGTGGGGGCTTATACTTTTCTAAGGTGAGTTAACAAAATTTATCCATCCCCATTCCCACCCCAACCCCCACCCCCCCCCCCCCCCCCTGGTGATAAATAATGACCAGTCCCTTAGATTGGTATTATACTTGTTCAAAATATGAATCATGAGAACATAATAATGACTAATAATGGATTGCCAATGGTGTTATATGTATGGTCAATAGCAAAATGTGTGGGGTGGGTGAGGGCTCCCTTGTGTATTTAACAATGAAAGTACAAACTTTCCTTCACTGGGACACCAATTTGTTCGAATTATTTTGCTACTGGCGTTTTCATGTTGGACAAGAAAATGGAGTCATGTGTATGAATGTAATAACGAGATGGTGCCTAAAAAGGAGTATTAATATACACACATAATCATATTAAATTTGTTAACAATTATATTGCTACAGCTTTTAAATGAGTACTAATGTACATACTATTAAGATTATATAGTATTATTCCTTCTTTATCCGTTTATTATAAAGGTATTTTCAAAAATAAATGTTCCACTATAATAAGTCCATTAGTAAACAAGAGTTATCTCCCCTAAGTCAGAACACAACATTTTGGTCTAGAAAGTTTGTTTTTAGTGCAAATTTTTATAACTTCAAACTCCTTGTTTGGTGTGTAGCACCAGAGGAAGACAAAATGAAACAATTTATAGGAATGACACAGTATATAAGACAGTAATCTGTGCTGGGCTAATGTTAAACCGGTGATATGTTGTTTTTTTATGCAAAGTCATGCTGTCAACGCGAATGGGGACACATGATGGTTGACAACAGAAATTGGATGTCCGAGATTACTCGCTACATGTATTAGCCATCTAATTGTGGCATGTTTATTCAAAATATTTACTTCTGTCGTATTAAAAATTATGTTTTGAATGATTTTGAATAATTTTACACTATTATTTTAACACAAGATGGCAACCGAGAATATGGCGTAAATATCGCGCGATACGCGAAAACCGTACCGAGATACATATCGTCAGGATGACATATCGCAATATACCGGTATACCGGTATATCGTTGCACCACTAGTATAGATGTAGGCATAATTGTGATCCTTAACCCTTTCCCTGTTTTGTGATATTTCGACTCTTCCAAATCGAAAACATCTGAATAAAAGAATCAAATACTGGGTCAAATGATGGTTAAATTATCTGATAGAGTAGAAAACATTGTCGGAAAAGGAGAAATTGCTTGTTACAAGCAATTTCTCCTTTTCCCACAATGTTTTCTAAAGACATCTTCTGCAGAGGCGTGAAAAGTCGTTTCTATCAGGGAAAGGGTTAACCCTTACTATGCTGAATTAAATTTTGTCGTCTGCTGGAAATGTTTTATTTTTCAATATTTCTCGATAAAAACCTGTTTTGACAGCACATGATTCTCATGTGCTGCCAAAACAGGTTTTTTGTTAAGAATTAAGGCAAAAATGAAAAACAGCAGACGACAATTTTCGTCTCCCGCGTAGTGAGGGTTAATGTGGAGGGAAACTGGAGCACCCAGAGGAACCCACTAGTCCAGTCTGCGACCAACTTATCCTCGAATCGAAACTGTGCCGTATTGGTGAGGAGCTCGCTCATTACCAATTACCTACAATACCCTATTATCTCCCCTGTTTAACTGTGATAGTATATAACTGATGACAGCAAAACTAACCTGTAATGATACGATTTGATCAAATAAAATGTTGCCTATGATATAGATCATAGAGCGTAAAGCCAAATATTGACTACCTGGGACATAATCTTTCACACAGGGCCTTAAGGTAATAGGTCATAGATCAATACAATTGGCTTCGATGATAATTGCTTCATAAGAGTGATGTGATATATAGTAAATACATGGTTAGGTAGTGCCTTAGAATATAAAGTATATTCGGTTGAGCCTTAGACAGCTTTATTGGGGCGAGCTTATCGAGCCCCAATAAAGTTGTCGGGGCGAAACCGAATACATATATTTTATAGTCTAAGGCACTAACCATGTATTTACTTTATACCGCAACCCATTTTATGTTGATTTATGACGTAACGTCAAGTTGTCTGACTGACGTCATTACAGCCGTCTTGGATGAGGAGGACAAGGAGCAGTACGGAAAACATTTTATTTTAGAAATTCGCCCCAAAACCATGCTAGCTACGGTACCTTGGAAATGATCCAAATAAGAAAACAAGAGCTAGTGTGTTCAAATTGGTCCGGTAATTCTGAAATTATTGCGAAAAATCGATTTGAAGTGGGACAGTTTTGACAAGGTGGAGGAGCTCGAGAAGCTGTTCGAAAAACAACTTTTTTAGAAATTCACTCCGAAACCCGGCTAGTTAGCTTGGATTGGAAATGGTCTAAGAAAACAAGAGTTAGTTTGTGAAAATCGGTCCAGTAATTCTAAAATTATTCCAACACTATTGAGGTGAAGTGAGACACTTTTTCCGTTGCTATTTGAACCCACTGGTCACATGACGAGAGGTCAAAGTTGAGAAAATAAAGCTAGTACGGCTGGTACCCGGTTACATTGTAATTATATGCAAACTGAGCACCAAAACAAAAGTGCAAGTTTATTATGCTACTTTGATGTATATACGGTTAGTAGCGAATATAGATGATGTTTATTCGGCCCCTTTTATTAGTTAATTCAGACGCTGGTTGCGGTATAAATGAATATAGCATATATGAATATTGTCTCGTTACTGTATACTATATGGTACATTGAGTTGCCATCTCCGCCCTGTTTGTATGTACAAGCCATCGTACAGTTTCACCACTTCGTGCGCTTGACATACAGCAAATAATGTGACAGTAAACCAAATAAAATTTGGTGCAATACATCATAGACAGATATGACAACGGTGTGCTATAAATATTAAGCCAACAAACTATACAAAAGACAAGATATCTGAGCATTTCTCCAATCAATCTCAATATAAATTGCAACGTGTAAACTTTTCTATCTGATGCACAGCTTATTGTTAGTGTACATGCTACCCATAGGTAAAGCTATATGTACTCGCATAGTAGGTGAGTAGACACCAGGGTCAATACACTCAGGTAACTGCTTACATGTCGTTGGATTTGATAGCTAATAAGTACAGTAGTGGGTATATATGGTATGTGTTGTGTGGTTTGCCAGGTAAAAGTGATACACTGTGCGATTTACAATGGTGGTGGTTCATGTTGTTAAAAACACAGGCACAAACATGTCCAGAAAACTGACATATTTTTACTGTTTGGTGTAATATAATTGATAGGAGTCCTACTGATAGGAGTCCTACTGATAGATGTTGTACTTCACATTTTGTGTTTTGTGTCAAACGCTAGAAGAAGTGAAAGTCAGTGTTGACATACAGTCGAACCTGCTCGGGTGGTCACCTTTAATCAGCGGTCACCGCCGTTAAGCGGCCACTTCAAATTCCTCCCGCACATTTTTGCTATATAAAACGCTTTCATTCAACGGTCACTCGTCTAACGCGGCCAGCGGTCATTAATTATCGTCCCAAACTAGTGATCCAATTTCATTAAACGGTCACCACTAATCTCGATTTCAATGTACCCTGCGGCGGTCGTTACCGAAGCGCGAATTAACAATGATGTCAGCAGTCAATGCGGTTAATTAAAACCCTTAACACGTCGCCGCGTCGGCGATATTGAGAGGGTATGTTTCACAGGTGCAAATTGTGTTGCCCGAATTGTCGGCTCATTATTGAAAGAACAGCCTTATCGCATCCGGGTTCTTGCACCCTTGTCCGTCGATTCGTAATTTCTATAGGTTACCGACACAAATGTTGTAAAAAGGAACAGCCCATTGCCAGTTACCAAATTGACAAAACACGAATAGCTGATATAATTGGTGTGTATTGCACAGGACCGAGTGTAACCGGCTGAAATATAATTTAAGCAAATGGCCTCGTGTGTCGAATATGAGCCGAATGTCGCACTTATTGACTGCTTTTGCTGACATCGCCTATGCATTATTTACATACACAATTGGAAATGAATCCAAATTCGACTTGACCAATACCCGACACAAAAACGTGAACAGATTTGTTGACAGATTTTTTATTTCATTAAATGATATAATCCACTCGTTACATGTTCAGGTTCAATTTTGAAAATATTAAATAAATATAAAGATACACATTTATATTGCATTAAAACATACATATTTAATCAATATGGTACTCTAAATTAATCATTAATATTATTTATTACATTTGTATTATCAAGTCAACATACATGTTTATGTTATCTTTATCTTCATTTCAATTTTCAAAATTTACCTGAAATGTACCTGAAAACACAACCCTCTATTAAGAGGTCACCTCTGTTAAGCAGCCAGTTTTGTCGCTTCCCTTGGGTGGCTGCTTAAGACAGGTTTGACTGTATATGTTATACATATATTTTATCACATTTACAGAGCAATTACCTTTGAATCAAACGATGATCAGATATAGAACGGGTACTTAAAGGGCTAATTATTTCTGTTTTACATACGGCAATCACAACAACTGTCATTCTATGTATAACATCTATGTCAGTTTAGACACCAATGTTTTAATCAACACACCCAATTCGTGATCATGGAAAGTAATAACACAACACAGTGGAACCTCTCCAAACATTACACCCTGGGAGTGTTGATTTTGATTCCGATCTTTGAAACCCATTCTGATATTAAATTGTATATGTATCAAAGCCATGTTTGTGGGAGTATTAGCTTAGCTGTTGATAGGCCGTTAAACATCAGGAAATCGATTCAAATCCAATCAAAATTGCTGTATTCATGAACTTCTTTGGGTTAACTCTTTGCATGCTGGGAAATTTGTGGGCTATAAATAGTTAAAAAATAGCAGATGACAATTCATTATATTTTCTTTTATTTCTTGTTATAAATGTCATGAATATGTCTTGGAATTTCATTAGAATTGTGTCCTCCGGACACAATTCTAATGAAATTCCAAGACATTTACAGAGAGAAATAAAACATATACTCGTAATTCGTTTGGCGGATATTTCCGCCACTAGTGTGCAAAGAGTTAAAAGCATCCATAATTTGGTCATAAATCTTTGACCCAAGGCCCACGCAGAAGACTTTCATATGCCTTCGTTTAGGAACAAGTCTATTTTTACTTGCCAGATCGAAATTGGACACTGAGAGAAGACATGTTATTTTAAGATTCATGTTCTCAGGACATAATGTGCTGGCTGATCATTAGTGCATGATATTGTTTACATATGTTGTTTTCTGTAACAGTTGAGCATCAGTCATTCTTGTCAGTTTAATCCTGAGGCGCCTTTGATCTTCAAGTAGCGAGGGAATTAGAAGAAAATGCTTATCACCTGTTGTTAGTATTGGATCCGGGAATCAAGCTGGCTCAGTGGTTTTGTGCTGAAGATAGGTAATTTTATGGAAAATATATTTTTCTTGTTTCTGCACGGAACTATATGTTGTTACCCTCATTTGAACCATCTTGTCAAGACGGTTCAAATGAGTGGTAACAACATATATTTTTGTGCAGAAGTAAGGAAACTTGCGCAAAATATTTAGAAGTTTTTATACACTGTACTTAAGAAGAGGGAAAAAGAAAATGCTTATCACCTGTAGTTGGTATTGAAATCAGGAGTCAAGATGGCTAACTGATTGCATGTACATGTACGTGGGGGATACATAATTGTTCTTGTGGAAAAATTTAATTTACCTTACTTTCACATACATGAAAGTACAGCAACTGCCGGACCAATAATTTTGACCAAAATATTATTTGTTATTGAAATATTAAGAATTCATATACAAGCATATATATATATTATTATTATTATTATTATTATTATTATTATTATAAACATGAACTATGCATTTCTCAAACTGTTGACTCCAACATGAATTGTTGGCTAGAACTCGTTTGATAATATTTTATCAGCCGATGCACAAATCTCTAAATATTTTTCTGCAATTTTTCTCATTTCTCACCAAATGTGTATGTTGTCACCACTCAGTTGAACCGTCTCGACGAGACGGTTCAACTGAGTGGTAACAACATACACTTTGTGTGTGTGGTGGGTGGGATCCCCGACCTTCGCCTGACCAATCTTATGATGGTTGCGACGCTCCTATAGTATATGTTGTGACCAATCATTTGTAGTGACAATATACTTACTTGTAGATGCAGAATTAATGAACATTTTCCCAAATTATTTTTTAGATTTTTTGCAATTACTTTGATCTTGCAATTGTGTGGATACGGTATAAGATATTGTTGGCCCATTGACCCGGCCTAAATAAAATAACTGATGACCGGCCATGAACTCTTTGTATACTGGGAAACTTGTGACCTATAAATAGTTTAAAAATAGCTGACTAAAATTTATTATATTTTCTTTTATTTCTACCTGTAAATGTCATGAATATGTCTTGAAATTGAAAAATATTTCATGTCGAAATAGGCGCCGGATTCGTGACAAATTCCCATTCAGCTACATGCAGAAGATACTGCAATAAACACATTTTTGTCTAGTAACCGGCGCAAGATATTTAAACCGGTTACTAGACGAAAAATGTGTTTACACAATAGCTCTATGTAGATCTGACTGAAATCTTGTCAGTAAACGGGTGCAGTTTTCGATGGTAAACATTTTGCAGTGTATAGCACCGGTGTACAGTCAAACCTGTCTTAAGCAGCCACCCAAGGGAAAACAAAGGTGACCTCTTAATAGAGGGTTGTGTTTTCCAGTACATTTCAGGTAAATTTTGAAAATTGAAATGAAGATAAAGATAACATAGACATGTATGTTGACTTGATAATACAAATGTACCGTATTCGTGCGATTATAAGACGCATTTTTTCCCCTCAGATTTGTATCCCAGAAAGCCCCTGCGTCTTATAAATACATGTAGATACATGAGCATTTTTTTCCATCCGAAATATTGAAATAAACGACCAAAAATCAAAACAATAAAATGCGTTCCTATATTTGTTGTTGTTGTTAGTCTTTAATGATTCATTTAGAGTACCATATTGATTAATATAATTAATTAATTAATTAATAAATATTTAGTTGAATTATATCATTTAATGAAATAAAAAATCTATCAACAAATAAAAACACCAATGTTCATGTTGTTGTTGTTATTTTACAGCCTACTGCAACTGCTAATCTGCAAGACTCGTATTGTAGACAACTTATTGTACTAGATAATAGGGCATAATGTGGTATAATCGGAAATGGTGTGGGATAAGTTATGCGAAATGTGTTGTTTTCTTTTTCGGTTATTGGTTAAGTCGAATTTGGATTCATTTCCAATTGTGTATGTAAATAATGCGTAGGCGATGTCAGCAAAAGCAGTCAATAAGTGCGACATATGAGGCAATTTGCTTAAATTATATTTGAGTCGGTTACACTCAGTACTAGGCAATACACACCAATTATATCAGCTATTCGTGTTTTGTCAATTTGGTAATTGGCAATGGGCTGTTCCTTTTTAGCGCGCCTTCCGAAGGATTAGAAGTGATTATGGCATACCCTCGGCGTCGTAGGCGTCCGTCCGTCCCGTCCGTCCGTCCGTCTGAAAATTATAATGGCCTATATGTTCTGTTTCGTTGCTTGGATTTGCTTCATATTTCACACACACATTGTTCCAAGGGTCCTCTACTGCGCTGTGGAAAATCCACGTCCGTGCCCCCCTTCTAAGCCCAGGGTCAAGGTCACATACTTTGTGCATCTCGAAACCTTAACGCTCGGACGCTCGGGTAAATGGCCTATATTTTCTGTTTCCTTGCTTGGATTTGCTTCATATTTCACACACGCATTGCTCCAAGGGTCCTCTACTGCGCTGTGGCAAATCCACGTCCGTGCCGCCCCTTTTAAGCCCAGGGTCAAGTTCACATACTTTGTACATCCTGAAACCTTAACGCTCGGGGTAAATGGCCTATATTTTCTGTTTCCTTGCTTGGATTTGCTTCATATTTCACACACGCATTGCTTCAATGGTCCTCTACTGCGCTGTGGCAAATCCACGTCCGTCCCACCCCTTCTAAGCCCAGGGTCAAGGTCACATACTTTGTGCATCCCGAAACCTTAACACTCGGGTAAATGGCCTATATTTTCTGTTTCCTTGCTTGGATTTGCTTCATATTTCACACACGCATTGCTCCAAGGGTCCTCTACCTCTGCTAAGCCCAGGGTCAAGGTCAAATATTTTGTACACTCGAAACCTTAACACGCTCTGGTAAATGGCTCATAAATTTTGTTTCCCTTATCCAGCACGTTGTGTTTTCAAATGTGCCCTCGGTTCCTTTGCTGCCACCGGGCGCGCTTCGTTGTCCTCTGACAACTCTTGTACGACATTTGTGTCGGTAACCTATAGAAATTACGAATCGACAGACGAGGGTGCAAGAACACGGATGCGATAGGCTGTTCTTTCAATAATGCGCCGACAGTTCGGGCAACACAATTTGCACCTGTGAAACATACCCTCTCAATATCGCCGACGCGGCGACGTGTTTGGTGTTTTAATTACCCGTATTGACTGCCGACATCATTGTTAATTCGCGCTCAGTAACGACCGCCGCAGGGTACATTGACATCGGAATTAGAGGTGACCGTTTAATGAAATTAGATCACTTGTTTGGGACGATAATTAATGACCGCTGGCCATTTGCAATGGGCTGTTCCTTTTTACAACATTTGTGTGGGTAACCTATAGAAAATACGAATCGACAGACAATGGTGCAAGAATTGTTAATTCGCGCTTCGGTAACGACCACCGCAGGGTACATTGAAATCGGAATTAGCGGTGACCGTTTAATTAATGACCGCTGGCCGTGTTAGACGAGTGACCGTTGAATGAAAGCGTTTTATATAGCAAAAATGCGCGGGAGGAATTTGAAGTGGCCACTTAACGGTGGTGACCGCTGATTAAAGGTGACTGCCTGAGCAGGTTCGACTGTATATGGTAACTGCGTATGGTAGTCAAATTTTTATCACTTGTGCCAAAGCATACTTTCAAGCTTATACCAATGAATGTTTTATAACTACCAGCGAACACCACTCGTTGCTGTATCCTGAAGTGTCAATGCATATGTAAATAGCGTAAATTGTCGAGATGTCTACCGAACATCACCCAACGTTAGCATTGTGATGGGTTTGTTTTTCAGTGGTCGGAAAGTCCAATCAAACTCACTGTAGCATTGAATCACCCAGACAAACCCTAATTGAGTTGTTAACATGTGTATCGGTAACCGACAAATGGAGCCTTATGATGTTTGACGATCTCGGTGTATTCTGCTTGTATGTTACTTTTATATTGTCAAATTGCTGTCCAATTCTGCTCACAGTTGGTGATAATACATTTTCTGGTCAAGTGCTGAACTGTGTAGTCCCTAATCTGACTGCTTGAATATGCAGTCACATGCGTTATAAGGTTCATTTTCTTATTTGTGAATTATGAGATTATGTGGGCTCTCAGTGGACAAAATGAACATGATGACATTTATCACCAGTCTAGCCTCGTATCATATGCATCATGATCAGTGACTACACTGTTTGCCTGCCATTCAGTCAGTGAGACCTGAATACCTATTTAGTAAACACATACACATTGTTGATCATGAGCAAACGGTATAAATCTGACATTAATCATAATCAGGATATTGTCACCAGTCAGAAAGGTCCGTTTTGCCAGTTGGCAGTCATTAAATGACCATAATGCTATGGCGGAAGCTCATATCTCAGACTGGCCACTGGCTGACAAAACATAACTTACAACATTTGTGGCCAGTCTACGCAGTCCGATTAGGGCCACGCTGTTTGTCAGTCTATATCTCATACCGGGCAATCTCTAACAACATTTCCATCCCACTGTGTAACGATATGGCCTGTTCCTCAGATTTTAAATCAAGTATTACTGAGTACATAATAATATTTAGACAAACACACATCAGGGGGGGGGCGGGGGGAGGGTAAATTAATGTAATTCTGATGCAATAGCATTAAATGTCAGCTGTGTAATAATATAAGGCCGTCTGTTGGGGAGGGCTAGCTGTGTATCGCTTAGCGATATACACTCAGTTTGGGCTGGTTGTTGGACCTGCACGGGGTCGCCTTGGGGCGCCATTTGGTGGTCTAGGCACGGGTGCCAACCCAGGACTCTAAGATGTAGGCTAGTTCCACTATACGATTGATTGTGTGCCAATAAAGTATGATTTCAAAACTATTACGTTGTTTGTCTTAGACGGTGATCACAAGAACGTTACAACTGGTCTGTCGGATGAGACTTTAAAACTGAGATCCCGTCTCTATATGACCTTAGCTGTTGCTGGGATGTTAAATCCATTTACTTTCATCTTCTCTCTACAACAGCCACTCATAGTAAGAAACAAACCTGGGGGCCGTTTCACTAAACTTTGTACGACTAAAGTGCAAAATTATGATAGTTTGTAAATTGCACATCAACACTGTTTTCTTGTAAACAATTATTGGATTTACATTTATTGAGCATAGGCTGCATATGCAGCCTATGCTCAATAAATGTAAATCCATCAATTGAAATTTCCAGACGATCCTAAAGTTGCGCTTACGAACATTTTAGTCGTAAGAAGTTTAGTGAAACGGGTCCCTGGTTCTTGTAGAATGGTGGCTATTGCAGGACGATGAAATAATGACTGTCTATAGTGTAAGGAAATGATCCTTACAATTTGATCCGATTTATTACCCTTTTTTGACTGCTAATACTTTATTAATAAGCACATTCATAGTGATGCATATTTTGGGTGATGAACTACATATCTGCTAAATAAGCCATACTATTCACATTCTGTGGTGTGAATCACAACATAATTAATGAAATGGAATGGCCCTTGTAACTGTTGACTGTTGACATGGATTGACACTTCTGTACTATGGTGTCATACATACATATGTTGGTAGCTCAACCCTCCTCCTAAGTATTTGCATAGGTGATCATATCTCAGACGTCATAATATCTCCATTATTATTAGCCGATCTATTTATAGATCGGCTAATATATTGGTCATCCATCGAATTCTGAAAAAGTTTGTAGCAACCCTTTTCTCCGCTATTCGGTAATCTACGAACGCGAATTTTGCTGTATCACTTCCAAATTGCATCAACCGATAAAGTTTGCATTTTTGGCAATTATCTCCGTTTAAAACTTTAAATATAGCCAAATAACACAATTTTGAATACGTAATGAGCTGAACGCCGGAAGAGATTGAACCCGGAAGTTGTTGTTGTTGAAGTCCATAGTTGGCTCTAATGGCCATATACGCCAACATACGCCGATTATTGGGCTAATTTAAAGCTTTTATTTATTAAACAGAACAAGTTTCAGCCACGTATAATCGCGTAAAATTTGTTTATTCGGCTAATTTATAATCGACCTCTGCTCAAAATCTCCTCCGACTAGCAACCCCAGCATCTCGGGTTTATCCCATTGGATCGCGTATGCGCGTCATTTGACGCTAGTTAATATTCACAAAATTTTCCACCAATCAAAACGAAGAATTTCCCTTCATAGCGAACTTTGATTTGTTTACGTATCATGCAGGGCGATGGCAGGGATGCATCCAGCACGGGCGATTGCGGCAATCCCCCTTAATTATTGTCAATGCCGCAAATTATTGATTGTCTTGCGCCCGACATCGCGCAAGAAATCACGGATGGGCCCCTTTTTAAATGACCAGTGCGCACATTAAAAAAACGTAATTGACTATTTAAACGCGCTGCGTATTTAAATCATTGGAAGGCGTGCAGTTCAATCGAGTTTGTGGGGCCGTTGAACGTAAGCTTCGAGTCGATTTAAACCATTTAAATCGATAAACAAGGGATAAACAAGTGACAACGTTATTAAGGCCAATCTGGGCATGTGCCTGAATACGCATGATGCGGGATAGTACAACCCGTTGGCCCGGCCTTAAATGACCTTAGCTGTTGATAGGCCGTTAAACACCAATACTCACTCGCTCATTCATCCCCCCCTCCCCCTGAGACTCAGTAACTACTAAAATGCGGACATATATTGAACCCTGATTTGATCGGCTAATAACATCATGCTCTGCATGACTTTTCATTCTAATTATTCGTTCCGCAGTGCTCACAAAGTTTTGTGACCGCCATTATTTGACTGTCAACTCACGCAGCCTTTCTGTTTGGCGGTCACTCATTAAATGCATGTTTATCTTCATAAGTTTACACCTACCTGATGTATTTTGACATGCAGAATCATCTGGACATCTGACTGTCACGATATCTACGCTGTATTTTTAGCTCTGATTTCAACCAATGAAATGGCTGACTGTCAGATTTCCTGGCCACCGATTGGCTGACTGTCAGATCCAGTGTCTATATAAGGAATGACGCAACACAGATTCTCACTTCGGTCACAGGGAGCAGACCAACACTCAAATGCAGATCTTCACTGTCACTCAAACTTTGTTCAGCCATTAGTTGTTGTTGATGTAGATGTTTTCAGCTGCTAACATTTGGGCTACTACTAGTACAGCGTTATTGCATCCTGACAAACAATCATGATAGAAATAATAAACTGAAATTTGTATCTTGTTTAGTCTACTCTAAACTGCCAACCAGGGTTTAGCTGCTAGCCTAACAATATCTCATACAGTGCATTACCTCTCTATTTACATTTCCATGTCTTTAAAACTAATTAAGATCCCATCTCTATATGACCTTAGCTGTTGCTGGGACTTTAAACCCATTAACTTCTATTATATATCTACAGCAGCCAATCATGGTAAGAAACAAAAGGGACGTTCATTGAGATTTGACTTGGTATTTTGAAATTTTATAAAAAAATATATTTTCTCTGAACTGTTAATACTATTGACCTTGAGTAAAGTCTAGTAGTGTCACTACACGAAACCTTCTACTTTGTATTTGCATGAAGAAGGTTGCAGTTACATTATCGAAGTCTATAGATAAAATTATTTTTATTGAAAACAATATTATAATTTTCTTTATTTCCACATAACAGTATATGATGTTACCACTCATATGAACCGTCTCATCGAGACGGTTCATATGAGTGGTGACAACATAGACTTTCGGTCAGAAATAGCGAAAATAACAACAAAAAATGTCAACATTTTCATACTCGTGTAATTGTGTCCGGCTTATAGAGCTTTTGCAAACATTTTCCGCTTCATCTGTATCTAGCGGCATGAGTTTGCTTCTAGATCCGGAACCATATGTGGCCGTGACTGGAGAAATGGGGCTTATGGTATTTGTGACCAGTGTAGATCCTGATAAAATAGCACATTCCTGTAGCCTGATAGCGATCTATATTGCTTGTTAGTGGCATGACAGGAATGGTACACAGTGCAGATCCTGATCAGCATGTGTGGATGCACAGGCTGATCTGGATCTACACTGGTCGCAAAACCCTTCAGCCCCATTTCTCCATGCGTCACAGCCACATATTTGTCAAATACTCAGTAAGCCCCAGTTTGCCACATCCTCCAGTACATTTGCACTCTACCTTAGTACCTACATTCTGTTTCCAGTTTGTTATCTGCAAACTGTCTGCTATTGTAGACACATCAGTATTCACACTTTTCATAATGCGTTTAACCTTAACCCTTTCAACACCACAGACCTCTATAGAGACAATGTTTGCAAACAGTGCAGATCCAGATGAGCCGGCTCGTAACGAGAATGGGATAATTTGAATGAACAAAATTAATGAAATAGCGTGAAACATTGGCATGGAACATCCTATTAAGTTACTTGGTGTTGAAAGGGTTAACTCCCACAAATCAGGGTGTACTGTAGCCAGACTTGTTTGTCCACTCCTTAGATGAAATACATTTATCTACACAATAGCCATTCTCTTGCAATTATTGCATTTAATTGCATTATATGTAGTTTGAACTGCCAATCTTGGGGTCAGCGGTAATAACTCTTTATTTCTATACAGTGAAATCGCGATGGCTCGAAATGCCACGGGACCGCACATTTTGTTTGAGTGATCGCATCTTTCGAGCCATCGCATCTTTCAATTTTGTTATATTTTTTGCCGGCTACTGTACCCGTCGGATTTAGGAAATAAAGAAAGCACAATAGAATGTATCCATGTTTTAGATGATTATAATATTTATTCGCAGATTAGTTATCATGCGAAATTAAATAAACTGCATGTATTTACAAAACTTTCTTTGTTTCAATTATTATCAAAGTGAAAAGGAGAAAATGTCCAGTATTCACTATAAATAGCGGCGCACATAATTAATGCAGCAGGTGGTTGTGACGTCACTCGAAACAGTGGTCTTTTCAATGGGCATTTTTCGTTGTAACTTCCGGGTAGCCTCTCGAATAACACGGGAGTTAAAACGAAAAACGACCAATGACTTACGACAGACTATTAAATACTCCGAGTGGACGAAACCCAGAATATTTAATAAATCGCCGTATGCCGTTGAGCTGTTATGGGACACAAAACAACAACAACAAATTAAGAATACAATAACATTTATTTGACAAATAATGTACAAGCATAACAAAAAATAGTTTCCATTAATTATGTTGAAAGTTTCTGAATAATCAAATGTAGAATTCAAAAAAATGATCGCCATCAACAACGTTAACGATCAAATTGTTCCACTTTAGGCAATTAACTGCACTTGAAAAGAAATAACATTTCACAGACAGGTAGAGCGCGGCTCGGCCTTTGATCGTAATAAGTCGGACGCGGAGGTGTGAAAATTAGCCAAACACAAACTTCGACATCAATTTCGAGTCATCGTAGAGCAAAATAGCGAGAAATGTGTCCGCGGGACCTGACTATTGTTTCGAGCGATTGCATTTTTCGAGGAGTTGCATTTCGAGGCATCGCATGTAAAATACATTAAGCATATAGAGAAAATTATCGGGACCGCGACGCCATTTCGAGCGAGCCCGACATTACTAGCCATCGCATTTCGAGCCATCGCGATTTCACTGTATATATTTTGGCGGCCCATTTCATTGATATAACTTAAAAATGTACTGCCTCACTAGCATGCCTACATTAGTGCCAATACTAAATTCTGTAGAACATCAGAGTAATATTGATCATTCGTGAGTCCTGACTTATGTTATGTCCAAAATAATTTTTCGCTTACCGTAGGTAATTATTGACATTTATATATATTTTCTTTAAATGTGCTCAGAAGTTTACGTCACAACCACCATTTGAACCGTCTCATCGAGACAGTTCAAATGAGTGGTCACACCATATACTTTTATTGAGAAATAACAAAAATAAAATATTTAAAAAAAATTCATACTTATGTTCAGGTGTATTCCACATGTAATGGGTTAAGCAATGAGTAGTAGATAAAAACTTTAGCGGTAACAAGAGGTGTGTCACATGGGATAATGACAACTTTTGTTGTTATCTCCATTTGTTTCTTCGCACACTGACTTTGTATCCTTTCTTTTTTTTCGCCGACTGATACTGTAATAATAATCATATTACATTAGTGTAATAAATATGCAAATTGGCTTGTTACATAAAACAGGTTTGGTGGCCAGTACATGTTTCAAGGCTTCAAGGTAGGACGATGTGCTTATGAAATAAATAGAATCTAACATTTGTGATGATTTAATATGGTATTTATTAACCCATATCATGCTGAAGATATGCCATTTTGATTGGGTAAAATCATAAATATTTTCTTTAAATGTGCTTAGACGTATATATCGCAACCACCATTTGAACAACATATACTTTCATTAAGAAATAACAAAAATAATATATTTAAAATAATTCATACCCGTAAAGGTGTATTCCGCATGTAATGGGTAAAACTTGTTGACTATTTTCATAAGAAACTCTATAGCCTTGTTTCTTAACTCATGTAAGATAATAATTATTCCTCTATTTATGACATCTCATCTGAGACACAATCCTATTGATAGGATAAAAGTAGAGGTGTGGTTTCCCGGATTTCCCTCTGGCAACTCCCGTCATTCCTAGTATGACCGAGATATAATCCCACGGAAATACAGTCTTGACAACTGCCAGTTTTTGACGTCACAATAACTCATCCGTGGTGTTAATGGCTTAATTTTTGGCTGCCGGTTTGGGAAATACAATTCAGAAAACATGATATTTTTCTGCGTGTCAAACTATTCTTGTTCATCAATGATGCGCAGGTGGATTATCTACATGAAATGACATGGTGATAAATAACTTCCTTCTTCCTGTTTCTGTGTCCTGTAACGTAGTAAATTGGGGTCCCTGGCTGACTAAACGGGCCTTTCAACAATTATGGGCAGTGTCATCCTACCACAGGCATCGTTATCACTAAGCTAGCAACCTAAGCTAGCAGCCTGGATAATAAAACAAGTTATTGAATAAACAAAAAAAACTTGACGAAGCACCATCCCTCGACACACATTGTGGCCAAATATTATAAAAATTGGTGAAGCGGTTCATAAATTATTGAATAAACAAAAGAAAAATTCACGCATTTGCCTTACAAACTACGTGCGTACATTAGTAACCTCTTTCATTTTTAGCTCGCCTGCACGAAGTGCAGAAGAGCTTATGGCATACCCCCGGCGTCGTCGGCATCGGCGTCGGCATCGTCCACAAACTTAACGTGGGGTAAATGTCTTATAACTTCTATTTCCTTTCATGGAACACCTTGTTATTTCATACATGCATTCCTCAGATGACCCTCTATCATGTTGTAGCAAATCCATGACCCACCACCCAACCCTTACCCCAAGGTCAAGGTCACAAACTTAGCACATTCACAAACTTAACGTTGGGGTAAATTTCTTATAACATCTGTTTCCTTTCATGGAACACCTTGATATTTCATACATGCATTCCTCAGATGACCCTCTATCATGCTGTAGAAAATCCATGACCCACCACCCAACCCTTACCCCAGGGTCAAGGTCACAAACTTAGCATGTTCATAAACTTAACGTTGGGGTAAATGTTGTGTAACTTCTGTTTACTTACAGGGAATGTCTTCATATTTCATACATGCATTCATCTGATGACCCTCTATCATGCTGTAGCAAATCTACGATCCATCACCCAACCCGTACCCCAAGGTCAAGGTCACAAACTTAGCATGTTCATAAACTTAACGTTGGGGTAAATGTTGTGTAACTTCTGTTTATTTACAGGGAACGCCTTCATATTTCATACATGGATTCATCTGATGATACTCTATTGTGCTATAGCAAATCCATGACCCACCCATAACTTCTGTTTCTTTACAGGGAACGCTTTGATATTTCATACATGCATTCTCTAATCCTCTATTGTGCTACAGCAAATCCATGACCCACCCCTCCCCCACCCCTTTTCCCAAGGTCAAGGTCACAAACTTAGCACATTCATACATGCATTCCTCATGTGAATAGCTATCATGCTGTAGAAAATCACCAACTTAGTGCGTTCATAAACTTAACGTTGGGTTAAATTTTGTTTTACTTCTGTTTTCAGGGAGCGCATTGATATTTCATACATGCATTCATCTTAATATGCTATATTATGCTATAGCAAACCCACGACCCACCTTGCACCACTGACCCCAATGTCAAGGTCCACCGCACGCCCCTTAACCCAAGGTCAAGTTATATAATATTTGACATGTTTTTTTATGCAACTGTGCCAAGTTTGTGTGAAGGCTGCCAACAGGCGAGCTTCGTTGTCTTCTGACAACTCTTGTTCAATAACTTTAATATGAACCGCTTCACCGATTTCGATAATATCTGGCCACAATGTGTGTCTAGACTAAGGGATGGTGCTTTGTTTTGCATACGACCCACGTCTGACCGCCGAAGGTAAAGGTCACTGATGACTTATGTTCACCTGGGGCCCGTTTCACTGAACTTCGTACGACTAAAAAGTTCGTAAAGTGCAAAATCATGATAGTCTGTAAATTTCACATTAATAATGTTTTCTTGTAAACAATTATTGGATTTACATTTATCGAGCATAGACTGCATATGCAACCTGTTTGTTTTACAGTGGAACCACTCAAAGCGGACACCCTGGGGACCTCCCAGGGTGTCCGGTTTAGAGAGGTTCCACTGTATCAAAAATAGAGCAAATGTCGTATTTGTGTCTGGAGAAATGGGGCTTATATGATTTGTGACTAATGTAGTTCATGAATAAATAGCGCATTCCTGTAGCCTGATAACGACGTATACTGCTTGTTAGAAGCATGATGGGTGTTTCATTGATGGAATGTCGAACAATGCAGATCCTGATCAGACTGCGGATACACCGGCTGATCTGGATCTACACTGGTCGCACAACCCATGAGCCCTATTTCTCCAGTCACCTGCCACATTTATAAATGATCTAAGAAATGTTATATTCTGTTTCAATTAAATCAGTATGACAGTGGAACCGCTCTAAGGCAAACATCATGAATGTTCCCATGGTGTCTGGTTTAGAGAGATTCCGTTATAATTCCAGCACAAAAATATTTACACAATTCCCTAACATTTGATTGGCCCGTAGCAAGTCTCTGTCCAAAATTTATGTCCCAGTAAACTCCCACGCCAAACTACTTTCCGTAACCGTGAGGCGCAGTTAAAATAATTCTTAAGAAAACGGAAAATAAACACATTTTCTTGATGAATTTATTTAAAATGCTGGAATTATAAGGAATGAATGGCCTTTTTGTTGAATTTATCTGGGATATAAAGTTGGAAAAGTCGCGGGAATACTGGACGAGGCCTTCCGTCCTTCGTCCAGTATTCCCGCGACTATTGCAAGTAAAATATTCACTTTAAAACCATGCCGTGCCACGCTACTTGCGGAACTACAGATTGAATGTTGTATGTGTTCTCAATCATCATCCCGAGGCAAATGTACTATCATGGTGCAAACCAGTTCCCATCCATGAGTTTTCTCTGAAATAATTCTTGTTTGAAACTCCCAGAAAAATCTGTTGTTTTGATCAGTTTTTGTCACAACATACCCTCAATTCGTATTTGCCATTTCTGATCAATGGGAACAGGTCAGATGGCCCTGGAATGAGCATTCATCAATTAATACGATGTAAAATCTGAATAAAATACAAAATCAACTACAGAATAATAATTAAACAATTAAAATGAATTTTAATCGGCAGAAAGTGTAATATTTATAAATTTCACCGGTCACTGCTACCGAAGGCGTAAGGGCGGTTACAAGGCTGCTGACGGGACAGATGAGACGCATGGGACAAATGGAAATAAATAAAGTTAACGTTATAGTCGGCACATTGGCATACGTCCATATATCCGTGGATTTTTTTGGATTTAGGTTAAAGTTTTTAAGAACACTATATCTCTGAAACCGCTTTGCCAATTCACTCGAACCTTCACATGTGTCTTTATCATCATCCATATTTTCATTCTATGGCGAACCTGTGCGGTCCCTGTGCCCAATGTCAAGGTCAAATTACTTAAAAAAAATTGTAGCGCCCGCTTGCGGACACCGCGTTGTAGTTGGCACATTGGTATGCTATCAAAGCTCTTTTAGTACTAGCAAATGCCTCGGCGGGGCGACATGCGGACCGCAGCCATCTATTTTATTTTTAAAACTGAATACTGACCTTGCATATTTCACAGGCATTAATCATGTACCCGAGTACCTAACATTTTGATTGGAAGAAATTGTGTGTCGAACTACAAATTTTGTCATTAACTCTTTGCATGCTAGCGGCGAAAATCGCCGCCATACGAATTAGGAGTATAATTTTATTTCTCTCTGTAAATATGTCTTGAAATTTCCTCCGGACACAATTCTAATGAAATTCCAAGACATATTCATGACATTTATAAGGAGAAATAAAAGAAAATATAATGAATTGTCATCTGCTATTTTTGAATTATTTATAGCCCACAAATTTCCCAGCATGCAAAGAGTTAATTTCATGCTTGGTCAAATTGCGTTCCAATTTGAAGTTTGCTGTAGCATCTCCACTGTCTTCACTAAGGCGGAGCTTATATGATGACAAGTGATAGACAAAAGAGTGTAAATGTGATTTATGATGTCATAAGTCTGTAGCAATTCTCTAGACTGAGACGACATATGGTGCTTCTCTTCAACGCTTACTTGCCAATCACAACACACTTCTTAACATGCTTGTCTAGTCTCTATTTTATAAAACTTGTTTACTCCTCCACCAGAGTCGTTCCACGTCCTTCTTTATTTCAGACGAGCCGTTGGATTTTGTACCTAAGAAGATATATTTATAAAAACTGTGATATTTTCGTCAAATCGTGCGCAGCTAGGGGTAAAAAAGGGGGTGGACGATATATATACTTCAGTACCGACCCTGCAAGTTACATCAGTGTGTCTAGAAAAATAGATTTATAAATATTTCTTGACTTTCTGAAGCTTGACTAGGTGTATTTCTTGGAGTATATCATACTTCTACGAAACTCAATGTTAGCTCCAGTTGATTTTGACATCTTGGAAAATGGCGCATGCTATGCTGTTTTGCGTCAGAATTTAAGGTATTTTGCTGGCATTTGTAGCGAAAATTTGAGGTGGTTATGACCCCACTTTGGAATTATTAGCCCGTTTTTTTTTAAAAATCCAGGCTATTAGATTGGCGAAAGCCAGGCGGGCGGGCGGGCGGGCGGGCGGGCGGGGCGGGCGGGCGGGCGGCGGGCGGGCGGCGTCCACAATCAATGTTAAGTTTTCGTGTTTGAGTCCATTTCTTTGTTACTGTACCACCTAGGACCACCAAACTTTCATAGCTTCATAATCAAGGGGTGCCCACCACATATCACTATCCAACATGTTACTTTTTTTTTAACTTGACCCATTTTTTCCGCGCAATCGACTTAGCCATTTTCAATGTTAAGTTTTTGCGTTTTCAATGTTAAGTTTTCGTGTTTAAGTCCATTTCTTTGGTACTGTACCACCTAGGACCACCAAACTTTCACAGCTTCATAATCAAGGGGTGCCCACCACATATCACTATCCAACATGTTACTTTTTTTTTTAACTTGACCCATTTTTTGCGCGCAATCGACTTAGCCATTTTCAATGTTAAGTTTTCGCGTTTACAATGTTAAGTTTTCGTGTTTAAGTCCATTTCTTTGGTACTGTACCACCTAGAACCACCAAACTTTCACAGCTTCATAATCAAGGGGTGCCCACCACATATCACTATCCAACATGTTACTTTTTTTTTTAACTTCACCCATTTTTTCCGCACAGTCGACTTAGCCATTTTCAATGTTAAGTTTTCGCGTTTAAGTCCATTTCTTTGGTACTGTACCACCTAGGACCACCAAACTTTCACAGCTTCATAATCAAGGGGTGCCCACCACATATCACTATCCAACATGTTACTTTTTTTTTAACTTCACCCATTTTTTCCGCGCAGTCGACTTAGCCATTTTCAATGTTAAGTTTTCGCGTTTAAGTCCATTTCTTTGGTACTGTACCACCTAGGACCACCAAACTTTCACAGCTTCATAATCAAGGGGTGCCCACCACATATCACTATACAACATGTTACTTTTTTTTTAACTTCACCCATTTTTTCCGCGCAGTCGACTTAGCCATTTTCAATGTTAAGTTTTCGCGTTTAAGTCCATTTCTTTGGTACTGTACCACCTAGGACCACCAAACTTTCACAGCTTCATAATCAAGGGGTGCCCACCACATATCACTATCCAACTTGTTACTTTGTTTTTAACTTGACCCATTTTTTCCGCGCAGTCGACTTAGCCATTTTCAATGTTAACTTTTCGCGTTTACAATGTTAAGTTTTCGTGTTTAAGTCCATTTCTTTGGTACTGTACCACCTAGGACCACCAAACTTTCACAGCTTCATAACCAAGGGGTGCCTACTACATACAACTATCCAACATGTGACCATTTTTTTACCTTCACCTATTATTTCTACGTAATTGACTTAGCCATTTTCAACGTTAACTTTTTAACGTACGTCTGGTTAAATTTTTTGGTTAAAACTTTTTTGTTATACTATATCTCTGCAACTGCTTCGCCCATTACCTTGAAACTTCACATGGGTGTTTATCATCGTCCATATTTTCACTCTAACCCCCTGTGCGCAATGTCAAGGTCAAATTACTTTGAATTTATTTATTAAAGTTTTTTCGTGTACTATATCTCTGCAACTGCTTCACCCATTACCTTGATACTTCACATGGGTGTTTATCATCATTGTCGCACCTGCTTGCGGAAAGCGCGATATCGTCGGCATTTTGGCATACGTCCGTCCGTCCGTACGTCCGTGTGTCCAGTTAAAGTTTTTTCGTTAAAGTTTTTCCATCTACCATATCTATTTTTTTAGTGTCCATGCCTCGCCCCAAGGCGCGACATGCAGGCCACGGCCATCTAGTCTACAAAAAGTGGGTATAATTATGTTATCCAAGTGTCCATGCTTGGAAAAAACCTGGCCTTCGTGGCTTTGCCTCGTTTCTTGTTTTCATGAAATGGTGTGATGTTACAAGTGATAGAACAAGTCATAGCAAAGCCTCTGTGCTTCATATTTTCATGAAAACAATTCCAAAAATTTCTGGCAAAAAATAGGTGGGTGGGGTAAATTGTAAAAATTAAATATACACAGCTGATGCGGTTATTGCATTTTTGTCGAGCCCGCTTGCAGAAAGCGAGACATAGTGATCAAAATGACGTCCGGGTGTCCGTATGTCCGTTTATCTGAAATCTGTGTTAAAGTTCTGCAGTCCTAAGTCACATTGACTTGAAACTTCATATGCTTATTAGTCATCATCCATATACCTATACATGCTGTATCCCACTCATGCGGCCCCTGTGCCCATGGTCAAGGTCAAATGACTTAGAAGTTTACGTTAAATTTGTGTCCAAATTTGCGTTAAACTTTTCACATACCTACCTGCTATCTCTGTAACCGTAAGACAGATTTGCTTGAAACTATGTATGCTTATTGGTCATCATCCATATATTCATGCGGCCCCTGTGCCCAAGGTCAATGGTAAAGGACTTAGAAGTTTGCATTAAAAGTTTTGTCAAAATTTGCATTAAAGTTTTCATGTACCTACTTTCTCTGCAGAGCTCCAGATAAGCTTTGTGTCTAAAGCGTACTATACCCCCTGATTTCAAAATCATTGCATATTTTACTTTCACACATGGGTTATTGATTTTTTTTCATTGCTTTTTGGGGAACAAAATGATATAAAAATAACAAATTTAAACATTCACTTAATTGGGCTGCAAAAAGCAAACACTGTTTGCTTTTTGCAGCTCAACT